>CM073775.1:14563992-14595150 GCA_037158775.1 Hetaerina titia
AAAAAATGGAATGTGGTAATGGACTTAAATGTACTGAAATTTTCAAAAGTCTACAGATAGTAACCGGCACGTCGACAATTATGGGAAGGCGTCATAAAAAAATGAAATTGTTGGCAGACTCCTGGTTTGGGTTTACGTTTGGTTTACGTCTCTCTGAGTGGACGGTATGCCTGATAGCAATTGAATATCCACTTAACGAAGATAATTACTTTTCTCCAATTATCGGTGAATCAATGACTGCTCAGTTACTTATGGCAATGATAGTCCACATTGAAAAACTGCCTCCAATCTAGAGTAAAGTTTCATCGATTTAAAAATATTACCACATCCTTGTTTTTCCTGAAAAATTTTCCGGTAGAAGGGGACAGGCTTCAATGGGAGGTTTCCACGGATTTAATTATCATTAAACGTACACAAAACTGATTCTCGAGGAAACCACGTATCAATGGCCATTAAGTACTCGTCGTATTCCGCGGTTTCTCGAATTTCTGACGCGTGCAGTGCATTGATTTCCAGGCGAGAGCATTAAACACATCTCACCCGCAAGATTAAAATAGCAGGAAACATGTTCACTTAATCAGAAACTTCTCCCTTGTAGTGGGATATCTGGTACGTATTTAACACCGAAATAATTCACGAAAACAAGATTGGAGCGGGGGTTCCAACAAATCATGTTGCGGAAAGCCAGCCTGCAGGAGTCATGAAATAGATTAATACTACACGCTTGTTTAATTTTTTTGGTGTATATTTTCCATCCATTACGAACCCATTTATTTCTACGCCATTAAATATAAAGAAAACGCGGGTGC
This sequence comes from Hetaerina titia, assembly GCA_037158775.1. NCBI lineage: Eukaryota > Metazoa > Arthropoda > Insecta > Odonata > Calopterygidae > Hetaerina > Hetaerina titia. Next base: position 14,564,802 of record CM073775.1, read on the forward strand.
AGGCGCCGCCTCATTTCCATCGAGGAGAGGGAAGGAAAAAAGGAAGGAAGCAGCGTACGGGGGGATGAAATCTTAATGCTTCGTTGTGGGGGGAGAGGAGTGGGAGGTGTGGAGGAGACTGAGGGGAAGTGAGAGCCAGAGGGGTCGAGAAAGAGAGAGAGAAGGGGGTGGGTGTGAGAGACGTGCTAAGGGCCAAGTTTATTCCGAACGGAAGAGGGGTTGACGGGGGGTTTAATGGACGCCCGACACCCTCGGAAAAAGAAAACGAAAAACACTCGCCCCTCTCCACCCTCCCCTTCGTTCCTTTCTTTCTTCGCAACTGAGATTTTCATAAAAAAAGTAACCGCAAGATGGCTCGCAATCCGGTCCAAAATTAAGAGGGGCAGAGAGGCAACGAGAGAAAAGAGAGAGAAAGAAAGCCTTTTGTCCCGAGAGGTTGAACGAGTGCACGGCCGTTTACTTGGGCATCAAGTTTCCATCTGTGCTTCAGAGCAATAAAATCTCTGTATTCACTCATGTTTTTTCTTAACTGGGAGCCTGCATTAACGTTTTAACGAATTCATGCCAAGATATTTGGGCGTAATAGCAACCTTTGGGCAGAAAATTAAAATTTAAAATTCTACAAATAGGAACATTAGATTAAATCTCGTATAGTCTTTTCTATATGGACAAGTGTTTATATATTTATTTAATAAAGATTTATTCTATAATATTTTATGATGAGTGTATTAATTAATAAACCAAAATAATTATATATAAATACATATATATATATATATATATATATATATATATATACATATAGAAAAAAAATGTATATGTGGGGCGCGGTAGCCTAGGTGGTAGAGCGCTAGACTACTGACCGGAGGGTCCCGGGTTCGATTCCCGGGCAAGGCACTCTGGGCACCTGCAGCTTTACCCAAGCTAGTTGATTTTTCGGGTACTAGATGTTCCTGGGAAACCATAACCGTCCCAGGGAAAGGAACTGGCTCTGGAAGCTACCCTGATGTGTGAATATTCATACGCCGCCGGAGTTGGGTGAGCTCTACCATCACCCACTAAACCGACCTTCGAGGGGATAGGAAAACACATAAAAGGCGAACACAGGACATGTGGGGAAGGCGGTTTTTGAGAAGATCACGAAAGTAAAAATATTTTCTTAGCCGGGATTTGAACACCGGACCTTCCACTTGCGGGCGGACGTGCTACCAACTACACCACCAAAGAAACCTAATTTACTCTGAGATCTGCGATGTTTTAAGCCGCCCAAGTGCTCCGAATCATTTGCCAAAGGAAGGCTTTAGGGAGCTGTTCCACCCACCAAAGGAGAAATAGACAATACATTCAAGAAGAGGAGACAGTTGGTTAGAAAGCATATAGTATCATATAGAATAAGAACAGTACGTTTCGTAGCACGCATAGCCAGAAGAAGAGATGTGCCACATTGGCCAGATACACATTCAAATACTAAGTCCCGCCATACGGCGCACAAATATTCATTCAAACATAGAAATAGGTATAAGGAAAGGGGATTGGAAAAGACATAAAAGGCGAACACAGGACATGTGGGGAAGGCGGTTTTTGAGCAGATCACGAAAGTAAAAATATTTCCTTAGCCGGGATTTGAACACCGGACCTCCCACTTGCCGTGCGGTGCGTATATATATATATATATATATAGATGATGCAGAAGTACTCACGAGAGCAATATAACTTTTGGACGGCACAATAGAACACAGAATAAAACAGATAACACGTAAAAGGTCACTCACACTGTAGATGATTTAAGCTTTCGGCCTACTCCAAGGCCTTCTTCAGGTCAGACTCAGTCTGACCTGAAGAAGGCCTCGGAGTAGGCCGAAAGCTTAAATCATCTACAGTGTGAGTGACCTTTTACGTGTTATCTGTTTTATTCTGTGTTCTATTGTGCCGTCCAAAAGTTATATATATATATATATATATATATATATATATATATATATATATATATATATATATATATATAGCAAGTTAAGCATGGATTTGACGACTCAACAGATGAAGAACGTAATATATAATTCACGCACCGCTCACAATCGCTTATAGTATCTTTCAAGTTCAATCAATCTGTAAGCGTTTTTATACTCTCATGTCTGCTGATAAGAACATTTGATCTATCAAATTAAAAAGGATTGCATTAGGTATCAATAACATTTTAAAAACTATATCTTATGCAAATTAAATCATATGGAATACGATATTTCACTGTGGTGTATGATAGGACACGGAAAATTTGCATTTGAAAGGAAAGGGTGGAATTAATAAATTCTCGGGATGAATTATCGGTGATAATCTAAACAACTTCTATTTTAATTGCTAGTCATCAGTACATTAAAATATGCTGCTTTTTCTTATGCTCCACGGCATTGAGGCAATTATGAGTCCTTTTCGCTATTCTCTAAGGAATATGTGCATTTATAGTTTAACCTTCGCACGCCTTTCATATTATTGGAACGCTTAAGAAGTTATTTTATGCATGTATGTCCATTTAATGCACTCGATATGGGCCTTAGATGGGGAATTTGAAAGATCAGCTTATTTTACATTGCTTTCCATACGCCTTTCGAAGACCTGGTATGAAATTAATATGTTGGTATCAGCATGTCCCCCATCAATGAATACCACTGTGCATCTTACATTTTCTTCGCTTTGAAATATATTATATGAATTTTCAATTCGACCTATATAATCAGTATTTATAATACGCGAATACAGAGCAGTCGAAAGCATTTCGTCGGTTAAAAGAAATGAATGCGAAAATAAATACGATATTAAATGCTTGTGAAGTCACACCATCGATACTTACTTCCTGCTTCGTGATGTAAATGGGTTTGTTGAGGATGATCCAAACGGTGGTCTCCCAGCAACCGGGATGTGTCGTGGACCCCTCGTACGTCATGAAGTGCTCCGTTTCCGGCATTAAACTGTGGAGCGACAGATGTCTTATAGGCGTTGAGGCACCTGCAATTGGACAAAATGAAAGGAGTCTGTTGAGTTCAAAGGGCGGAAGAGCACACATTCCAAGGCGAGATAGCAACTGACAAATTTGGCGGAATTTCCATTTAGATTTGGTCGCAATGAATATGAACGGTACTATACGGTAAACATATTGTCATGTATCATAACTTTTCAATAAATTTCCTTTTTACCATTGACGTAATTCAGAAAGAATAAATAAAGGGGCGGAGGAAATGATTTTATAATCCACTCAATCATGTACAATTTTGTCGTGCACGTAACTGAAGTTACAGATGGAGGATGGATTCGGGAAGCAAAGCACAAAATATGATTAAAAATGAAGTTTATGAACATAAATTATTGATCAATATGGGAAGGCTACTTCAATGAGAAAATAAAAAAATATTTATTGCTTTCATATGATGCTTTGTATGTGAAATTATCATTAGAATAATGGAAAAGTTTGAGTTAGCTTTTGAAACATTTTGCAATACAATAATGCTTTTTAAATACTTTCTTGGCCTTATTTTTTATTTCAAAATGATTTTAAAACTTCCTTCGCCAATTTATTTCTATATTTCTTGTAATTCATGTAACTTATGAATTGTTCAAATTTGCTGTTTTCAGACGACTTACCCAAACGCATTCTGGGGTTATTCTCTCCAAAAGAACACAAAACTTTAGCATATTAAATGAAAAAATGTATTACAGGATTGCAGACTGATTGCTTCCCTCTTCTCAATGTTCACCACGGGTTGACAATGGGACTATTGGTTTGTAGCAGCTATCCAAACTATTCTGTTCCTTGCACATTTCATCATTCCCTCGTATCTCCTTACGCTGATCTCTTCCATCACCTGATACGCGTAATTCGTTCTTGGTCCACCTCTGTAATTTCTCTCCTCTTTGCTTCGTTCAACTACGGTACACTCTTCAGAGTGCGTCTTCATTTTTTACTCCACCTACGCCTCTAATCTTCTTGTCTCTCATGCTCCTAAAGCTCACGTCTCGATGCCGCAGAAATATCTCTCCATAAAAGTTTTTTTAATAAATTGCTTCCATTCACCCAATATAGTGATATTAGCCCTCCGTAAATGTATATTTTAACAGAATGTTTTTCCTTTTATTATTATTATATAAACCACGTTGCAATTAGGCATTTGTCCTGGTGGCAACGGACCAGTCTGATCACTGGTCACTCTTACAAAGCACATACATACAACACACAACAAGAACAGATGTGAGATAAAATGCTGTTATATACAATGTCACTCTTAGATTATCAACCGTTCTTTTACCATCACACAAAGATTCGATTTACACCATAAGAGTACATACTACACACGATCCATCGCCCCACTCCGTCTATAATCACCCATTCTTCAATTTCATACTCTCTTCTCTTCTCGCATACCGTTCAAAATCACTCACCGTTAACACATCATTCACTTTCGCAATACAAATCCTCACTCCGCCCACATCACATACAATATTTTATAGCATAAAAATAACTGATCAATGGCGTTTATCACCCAGTGGCTGCTTTACAATTATTCTTAAAACTCCTAAAATTGGATGGAAAGGGCTCAAACAAACCTCCAGGCACCTAATTCCAGTCAACAATAGTTAAATTTAAAAAGGAGTATTTTTTCTTGTTTGTCTTTTTCGCTCTTACTTTTATTTTAAGACTGTGGTCGTTTTTTCCCTTAAAATTTGATTTTTCTATCTCTTTCCATAAATATTCCCACGCTTCGTCATTTTTCACAATTCTATACATCGCGCCTAGCCTACTCCTTTTTCTTCTATTTTTCAAACTCTCCCTTTATGTCTATCGGTTTCGAAAAATGACAGTCCTGCCTGCATTTTTCACCATATTACCAGTGATAGGTAATGCTGCTTATATATTGAAACTCTTTCATTTGTTTCATTGTACCTCTCCATATTTATAATGATAAAATTCAATAGGTTTACTGAAAAAGTGAAGCAGAAGTTTTATGGTATCAGGCTAATTTTATCTCCATCTCTCTTACTTACATATTATCTGTCAACACATACCGGTCGAACGGGAACTGTGCATCGAAAATCATATTGTCCAATATGTTTCTCTATACGTACAGTCATCATCTTCATTAACTCGGAATTAGTTCGCGATCGTACCTGTGTTTTAATAATATTTTTTATTATTGTCATTATCATAGTTCATATATCAAATCAAGGTTTCATTTTTACTTTTAGGTTATCTCTATCAAACATGTAATTCACGTGAACGTCATTGATATGCGTTGTTATGATGCGTGGAACGAAGAGTTGAATCACCTAGACACATGCAGATATAAAGCCATTACCCATTTTCAAATTACATTTATTATTAAGATATCATATCTGTATATTATGTCATCCAAGAGAATACGTTTCTCAACACGCCACATGGTGCCAGGCGTCTATTTCCATTTCATACTGCCTAAAATCCTTTCCTGAGGCCATAATACGACGGAGGCACCTCATATTAAAATTTCGGCCTTCCTCGCTCAGCAAATTATGTTCCGGGAATGGGGAAGTGGGGAAGGCCGCGTGAATAGAGTCACTTCAGAAAAATACCTCACGGTGCTGCCTAAGTCCGGTCAGTCCAATTCGACTCAATTCCCTTCCCATGTCATTGTTTCGCCGGGGTTCGGAATGTCGAACGCTCTAAAGGTCTTCCGATCTTTATTTCCATTTCGTCGAGGTGTGCAAGGAATCCCCACCCGAGTGGAATGCCTCTCCCTGGGCTTGGAAACTGGATGCCTACGTGTTTAATTAATAATATCTTTATTATATAAAGAGAAATAGTTTCACTCCATCCGGTTTTCCTCTAGCTTCCTCAGCTAAATCATTCGTCAGATTTCACGAAATGGAAAGAGTAGAACGACTGCAAAGGGAAGTAAATGCTATGAGCATTGATATTTCAGAGCTTGGGTTCTGCCTTGAGGCCTGGATGATGTGAACTGTGTTTCGTCGGGCCTTGGGACACCTACCGGTTTATCTATATTTAATGGACGACAAGAAACATACAGATTGGAAAAATAATCGAAACAATTCAATTTCCTCCATCAACATTAAGAGGACAAATGTGGAGAAGGAGAAGACAACGCATGTGCCCATTTATCCCGCGAGTAAAAATCGAGAAGGGATTTTAATATTACTCGGAAACCAAATTCAGTAGCACTGAGGGAAGCAAGATGGAAATCATTAGTAGGAGAGCCAAGACAAAAAAGGCGTTTTATCAGAAGAAAAAGGTCTTTTGACAGGCAAAGCATAAACCTGGAAGTATGGAAGCACACACTTCGAACGTAGATATTCAAATAGTCAAAGAGGGGTTATTTAATTTATCAAAAGGGGCTATTTTTTTTGAGTTATATAGTAAACTTTGTTTTGACTGTAGTGTAACTGAAAAACAAGCCAGCACAAGCAAAAAATCAGAATAGCATAACTGTCTGCCTATGGTGTAATAATTATTTACAAAGGTCAAAAAATAGCGTTAATTTCCTAACGAAAGTAATTAAATTTGTTTGTATGTGTATTTTACGACAATTTCTCAAATGACCTCGATTTTATTTGCCATTGACTCAGTAAAATCGTACTTTCGTCTTAATTAATAACTTAATAAAAAAAACCCCTTACCATTTCCGTAATTTGAAAGCGGTTGCATTTCCTTGCTGAAATCCATAACATGTATTAACACGTAATGGAATGTATTTACAGTGCACAAATCTATGCCTTGGAAAGCGATGAGAAGAGAAGACTGGAACGGAGGAAACGTGGTCATGCAGAGGAGATTAATAAAGATGGAATGTATTTAACAACAAACTACATGTAAGATTTTCAAAGAAGGGAGAAGTCTAATGGAAACTGAAAAGTAGACAGAGGCTTTATCGGAACTATTTCAAGACACGATGGCAAAGGCAAGTTGTGGGTGATGTGGCAGGGCACGAGAAAAATTGTGATCGATGGACTTTCCATTAGTGAATCCTACATATTTTTGGCGTTTTAATTAGAAACATCTATTTTCCCATTCTTATTGAACCTCTTATGTTGTTATATTTTGCAACTTAAGTTTTCAATTTATGGTTTTCAACTAATTTTTCACATTTCCATTCTATCCCGTTTCACTTCAGTTGTCCATGATTCACTAATATGGAGAGATTTTCCCAAGATATATTTTCTAATGAGATTCTTCCTTGTTTCTAACACCAATGTCATTTGCAGTGAGTAGACTCTTTCTTGCTAAAATACCAACCTTTTGAAGTCTTTTGGCTCCATATTGCGCCTACCAACGTTACCGAAAATCAGTTTCAAATAATGAAAACTCCAGTATTTCTTCTCAATTTTGAATTAAAACTTTAACACATGTTAATACTTAGACTCTTCTGGCACATAAGTTTCCTTTATTTTGATTTTGATCAAGAAAATCTGATGATGTGAAACATTCTTCAAGGCCTAATGAAGACAAGCATATCGAGGAAAAAGTGAACGAGAAAAAACTGCAGAGCAAGACCCAATAGGTGAGATATTTAGAAAGAGTAATGACGGAAGTGAATCAATGAATGCAAGTTTAACTATGTGGATGAAAGAATTGAGTCGACAGTTGACCTTTAAACAAATGAAGCTACACGAAAGGTGGCTTGCAGGGCACCATATAGATGTACTTTGTAGAAGGCTGTGAAGATTGACGACCAGTATTGATGATAAAATGAGCGCTAAATACTTGTGGGAAAATACGTCGACGAAAAAACACTCTCTCGCTCACAAGGAGAGCGAGTTCAATATACGTGTTTAGTTCACGAACAATCCAACGCACACAGAGATGGGCGACTGAAAGGAGAAGGGAGATGACGAGCAGTGTGACATGGGCGAAAGAGCATCAGGTCGTTGGCGAGAAAAAACACTTCCCGCCCACTTCATCCCTCCAATTCGTTTGTCGCCCCTGTTCTCGTTTGCCCAGGATTCGACTGCGAAATTTACTTTTTAATCATTACCCGTCACACGGACGACTCATTCGATGGATTCGGCGGCCTTTTTCCGAAAAAAGGGGCCGACAGAGAGAGAGAGAAAGAGAGAGGGAGTTCGAACTCCCCCCCAAGCGGCAAAACAACAAAAAAAAGAAACTGACGAAAGCGCGCAAACACGTGGTGCGCACGAATTCCTTTGCTCGTTTGTTTTTCCCTCTTGTTTTCGTTTATCCTCTCTCTCCGTATTCCCACCCTCCTCTCCCTCCTGCCCCGCTAATTTCCCTGGAATCGAGGGAGAAAGGCGTGGTAAGTGACGCGTCGTGGTCCGACCTCCACCGTTGCTGCAGAGTGTCCTTAGGGAGGAGAGAGGCTCCCTATCTTCTCTCCCACCCCTCCACTCGCACCAACCGTTTGGTGCTCTGATTTTCGTAAACGTTGTCGCGGCGACAAAGGGAGAAAGAGGCAGATCCGCACATTCCACTTGATTTTGCTCCAAGGCCACCCTCGCTGTGGTCCGACGATTATTAGCGGGAAATATAAGAGACACGGGTGAATATTCTCACCCTTTTATCCATGCACTTTTTACATGGGAGCAAAAATCCCTTTGCTCCATGTCAACTTTGCTTTCGTACGGACGGCGTTCCACTCACACGCTAATGATCCAAATCCAGATGGCCTACCGTGGTCAAACCGAGTGTTGGTTTAATATGCGAGAGTAAGGTAAAATACCTAATGCAAAGTAAATGGTGAAGCACATCCATGATCTCGACGGGATTCGCATCCGCGATCAGTTTTGGTTTGACACCGCAAATCAGTCAGCCTTCGTTGGTAGGGTCGGCACTGGATTAGCCGAGAGATCAATGTTACATTATGCTTGGGCTTTATATATAATATACATTCAAATACGAAATCCCACCATACGGCGAACAAATATTCATTCACATGAAAATAGATATTGGGAAAAGGGATAGGAACACATATAAAGGACGAACAAAGGAGTAAGGGGAAGGCGGAATCGAGCAGATCACAAGCGCAAAAATATTTCCTTGACCGGGACTTGAACAATGGATCTTTCGACTTGCCGAGCCGATGCTCTAACCTCTTGTGTGTTGTCTATTTCTCCTTTGGTGGGTGAAACAGGTCCCTAACGCCACTCTAGGCCAAAGAAACGGGGAACTTGTTCGCTTAAAAGATCGCAGATCTCAGTGTAAATTACGTTTCCACGATAGCTCAAGTGGTTGGAGCATCGGCTCGGCAAGTCGAAAGATCCGGTGTTTAAGTGCTTACGCCTCGTGAAACGGGCCGCTTCCGCCCCAGAAATCCCTCCTCCTCCCCCCCCGATTTGGAAAAACAATTAAGGGTCGTTGCCAAGTGCAGTCGTGGTAGTTGAAATCATATGGAGGACATAAAAGAAAGAAGTCATCAACGGCGACTTCGGGCCAAAAATTAATCATTGTTTGCTAATCTCTCGTTTGAGAATGTTTCGAATGGACGAAGACCAATAACCGCCACATTTCTTAGCTTCCTCTAACATGATACAATGTGACACCCCAAACTTCAGTAAAATCTTTTTCAATTCCAAATATAGTATTCTACTTTCTTCATTTCGTCCAATATGCCTATTCTCTTTCTCCCATTACCTTGTATGACAATCGTTTTATCATATTCCACCGCCCAACAACATGCTCTACAACAACATTTCCTGCTCAATAACTTATTTTATTTTTCACTATCCGGGCGTTCAGTCTCGAGTACGGGTGCTGTACCAACTCTCGTGATTCAGCCCTTAGGTTGAAAAACCAGAGGGTTTATTAGGGCCCACGCCAAGGGGCTCACAGACGACCAGGGGAGTCCGGAGATGAAAAGAAACACCGTTAATAAAGGAATAGAGGCTGGTTCACATTGAATGTGAGGTGGTAATAAATTTAAGAGTTAATATTATTATTTTTGGTAATATACCGGTTAAGGTAGGTTTATATAGACATAAACTACCAGGCTACCAAACGGTTCAATGACAATTTTCTAGCCTCTCATAACAAAATACAACCAAACTTCCAACACTAAAACATATCTTGTGATGTAATCTTCTTGTGATTTATCCCAGCAATCCCTTCTCTCCCCCCCCCCCGCCATAAATTTTCCATTCTGTCCAATTCACCTTCTCCATCCTTTTCTACACCCACATTTCAAAAGCCTCCAATCTACCCCTATCATCCTCTTTCAATGACCATGTTTCTATGCCGTGCAACTCCACGCTCCATATCAAAGTTTTAAGGAGCCTTTTCTTAACATCTGTACTCGACGTCCATGTCATCAATTCCCTCCACCTTGTGAAAGCTTCTCAGTCAAACGCATGTGTTCTCCTTATGTTCATACTACTTTGGCCATTTCGATCAAAACACTTGCCGGATAGGTAAACTGTTCCATCTGTTCCAGTTTTTCACTTCCTATTTTAACATTTAGCTTAGCCTTTCTCTTTCAACCAAAGCTCATTACCTTTGTTTTAGTGACATTGCTTTTCATTCCATAAGTATTGCACTGAATTTTTAATTCATTCAGCAATGCTTGTATCCCCTGAGTAGTCCGAGACATGATATAGGTTGCACGGATAAGTCTCGTACCCCTTCAATCTACTCCAAATTTCTGTAAAACATACATCATTTTATCTAATTTCCTTTATGGAATGCCTTCTTGAAATATACGACGCAAACATACACTTCCTGGCGGTGTTGCAACGGCATCACGTGTACTTCTTTCCTTCCTGAGACCAAACTTATACTCGTACTCCTCTCAGTAATCACTTACCATCCTCTTATTGATGGCTCCAGATACTCTTCCTCCTGTGTGCGAAGTCAAACTCACTGCACTATGACCCTTACAGAGACTTTGGAAGTGTGCCGCTGAAGTAGTAGAATATGTAAGGAGGAAAATGTAAATATACTTATTTTTATGAATAAAATCGTTGGAGAAAGAAAATGAAGTTGAATTGGAAGGATAGGAAATGGCTGAAAACACTTGACAGATATTTTTTAGGAGAGTAAAAGGAAAGAGAAGAGAAGAAAAACTTGGATTTCTGCAGACTGGAGTGCAATCATTGGAGAAGGCCAAGAAGAAAAAAACTAGAAGCAGATCTAAGTAAACGAAATGAAAGAGGAGAGAGGTTTTTGAATTTCTGTAAACATAAAGATTAGTAACTACAAACATTCTTCTAGAACCAAATACGAAAAAAACGCGTGGAGTACGCAAGGAGATGTAAAAAGGAACCAAATTGACCACATGAACGTAATGCAGTGAATAAATAATCAAGAAAAGAAATACTAAAACAAGCCGGGGGAAGATGTAAACAACGACGACAGTTTATCGTTAAAAGTCCCATTTGACATTCAGGAGGCTGAAGAAGAGAATCCAACCAATAAGGGAGTTAAATGGATCGAAGGAAATTGAATTACGGTTGTTTTGACTGCAGAAATTCGAAAGGTAGATGAACAAGTTAAAAAACCTGTTCAATCAAATAAAGACGGCAAGAAATGAATACTAGATTTTTATCAGCCACGAAAATAACTAAAGACGGAAGGATATCCATTTAAAGGAAGCTGTGAATCACAGAAGAAGCCAACAGAAGATAAAAGGAATTACAAAACCTTAAGACTGAGAAAGAACAACTATGCTACAAAAGGCTGACCAATAAAAACGGGCGAAAGGCGAGAATAGTAAACTTGAATGATGATCCTGTGGGCAGACTGCGGTGTGGCCTTGTCCAGGGAAAATTTGAAGCTGCATACATGTTCTGAGTCATTTTAATGAACGTAGAGGAAATATTAATTCCATTTGGGATGGCGATGGGGGTAGTATTACTGAAAACGAAGAGATCGAGAGAGTATTTGGAGAAACCTTTTAATGGACAAGAAATTTATTCTGGAATACTGGAAGAAGAAAATACTGCCGACAGTAAAAAGAAAGGAGGTGATCGATCGCTACAGAAAAAGGGCTTAGGGGAAAAGAGGTACCTGAGATCGATGACAGTCTAAAAGCCATTAAAATATTCTGGTAATAAGAACCTGATACAGCTATAACACATAATAGTTGTTATGTATTTGAAAGGAGAAACTCCGATGGGATCCAAGAAGAATGTGACCATCCATATATAAAAAAAGGCAGTTGGATAAATTGAATTAGACACATACTGAGGTCTACAGCAGGCATGGCAACTTGCTGTAGACCCAAATTTGAAGGAAATATGAAGGAGATGACTTACAGAGGAAGGCCTACGATAAGTAAAGGAAACTGCCGGGGCAAGGGGCTAGGAGGGAATAAAGAGTGGCAGGGTGCAACTTACGAGTTTGGAAAGCTGCTACAAACCAATCCTCGGACTGATAATACGTGACGATGAGCCCATATGGAAATATGTGTAATATGCATTATTATATTATGCTTGATGGTATAAATATTAGAGTCGACATTTGACAAAGGTAAACTAATCGATATAAGGTACTGTCGATACCCGATAATGACGCCGTCATTGCTTACACACAGCATCAACTCGATACAGTTTTTATTTACGAAATATCACTAATTATTTCAACGTCGTTATTTTGCCTCAACCGCTATACTTTTATCATTTCAATGGAAAATCTTGGGAAATGGGTGTCGCGAGGCATATGAAAATTTAACAACCCCTTCACTAAAAGTACCGATTTATCGCTAAAGTAAATTTGTTAGGGATATCAATATAATGTACACGATATGAAAACAAGTGATATGTAGTCATTCCTAATGAAAAACCCAGGCTTTGGGGTAAATATCTGAAGTCGGTACTTCGGGGAATTTCATCGGGATTTAAGAGTTTTTTAAAGATACAAAATGCTTCTTTATGCAGTAATGATAATTTAATTTATGACAGCAATTACTGCCATGAAATAACTTCAGATTGATTCCTGAATATGCTACGGTGTAGTGAATCACGTTCGAGAATATTATCTGTTATAAGTAGCACAAAGTATCGATCAGCAAAAGAATTCATCCATACCTTTTGGAAATATGCCGAGTAATATCGGCAAGAAAATCTGGTTCAACGCGATCTGTACCACTGGAACTAGCCTGAAGTCCTCCTACTAAAAGAATATTGCTTCGACGACAAGGGCATAGGACATAGATATGGTCAATGAGATTTGAATTTGTTGCTAATATTATTTCCCCAGATGAAAGTGGGAGAAAGTGGAGAAAGAGGGATAATGCCTGCCAGTAAAGATGTCTGCCATGCAGCCTTTGTGAACTGAAACGGCTGTAGTTTATAAAGGAAGGGGATGCTAGAAGGGAGGAATTTTCACCTTATAATTCGAGATTCCTTCGCGTCCAAGTAATGACCCCTGCGATTTTCATTCTCTTAGACAATTATTCCCGTCAAAATGAGGGAAAGAATTCTCGATAACGGATTTCTGACACGAATAAGGGTGCTTTGGACTTGAATATAACGAAAGAAAGGATAAAAGCTTTTTGCATACGGCAATAAAAGCAGAAAATGCCTTTTAGTCTTCGGATTTCATATCCCATTTCCTGAAGGGTTGTGTTCGGGAGAGGATTCAAAGGCGTGTGAGTGTGTATTATTGAGTGAGCATCCATTGTTTAGAGAGAGAAAGCAGAACTAATACGGCCAGGTGACATTCCTGCCTTCCGCGCGGCTGATCAAAAATTGCTTACACGCGAAATGATTTTCTGCCAATTTGAAGACTTTTTCCCACTCTAAGAAGTCTCACTGAGAAAGGTATTAGAATTCACTGAAAGCCATTATTTTTTTACTGAATAAATAAATAGAGTATTGGCATTGCTTAATAGGTTACTTTAATTCGTAGGAAATAATAAAATTTTGTTTCAAAGTTTCTTACTGGCATACAAGCGGGATGAACTGGTCCTTCAACAAAGCTACTACCTGTATCCTTAATTTTCATTCTCTATGTTACAAAAAACTAGATAATTTTGAACTAACAATTCGCTCTTTTGAAGGTATTATTATAATTGGTAATATACCGTTTAAAGTAGGTTTACAATGGATACAGATGGATTATCGCTAAAATTCTTCAATTCCGAATCCTTTCTATTCCTTTTATTCCGTCCAACCTACCTATATCCCTTTCCCACCCCTAGCTTACTTTCTATTCGTCTTCCCCTCTGTCGCAGTCTTCAAAGCCCCATCGCCAATAAAATGCCCTACATCCATCATTCCTAACTCCTTTAGATTTAGCCATCTGGTGATGAGCGTAGATCAAAGCTGTGGTTTTGTGCGTGCAAAGTTTAATGGAATTAATATTTGTTCTACGTTCATTACAATATTGTATCAGAAACATATTTATATGCAGCGCGGAAACATGGTAATTGAAGCAAGATGCTTCAATGACTATACTCCTTCGTCGTACAAAACTAGGGTTGGTATAGAGTTTTCACTAATATTTTCCTAATATCCTTAATCAACATCAATCTCATCGTAACCCTTCTTCTAGGAAATTCTTGGCCTAACGTCATTCTCATTTGGTTTCCTTACTGGCTTGACTCTAATTTTCAGAAATAAATAAGCAAAATATAAAATCATTATTTACTGTACATTTAACCTTCATGCTCCCCTTAACCTGAACTCCTATTTCAGGAACAAATTATGCATGCAACGCATATGCTCTCGTAAAAGCTAACCTAATGCAAATGAAAAACGGGAGAAAATAGAAGCCAAAATAAACAAAGGAGTAAGACAAGGATGTAACCTCTTGCCAGTAATATTCAACGTATACCTGGAAGAGGCAATAAAAGAAACACAAGAATTGGGTATCAAAGGAGTATATGGAGAAGAAATCAACATGCTCCGGTTTGCAGATGAAATTGCAGTAGTGGTGGAAACGCGAGAGGACCTACAAGCAACTCAAAGTGGTATGGATCAAGTGCTGGGGGAATATAATATGAACATCAACAAGAAAAAAACTAAAATCGTTGGGTGCGAAAGAGAGAAGCTGAATGCAGATATCACAATTCGAGGGGTGAAACTAGAGCAAGTGGAATCCATCATCTACATAGGCAGCAGCATACCATGGGATGGAAGAAGTTCGAGCGACGTCAAGTGAGGAGTAAGCCGCATTCATGAAGAAGAGGCAATTAATATGTCCAAAGAACCTAAGACTAAAAACTAGGAAGTAATTCGTCCAGACATTCGTGTGAAGCATGGCGCTCTATGGATCCGAAACTTGGAACATTGGAAAAGTGGACCAGCGAAGAATAGAAGCCTTTGAAATATGGTGCTGGAGGAGCCTTTGAAATGCTGAAGATTAAATGGACAGTCAAAGTAATGAACGAGGAAGTTCAAAAGAAGAGCAGAAGAGGATAGAACCATATGGAGAACTCTACGGCAAAGAAGAAATATATGGATTGGACACACATTGAGACAAAATGGATTGATTAGCAATATAATAGAAGGAAAAATAGAAGGGAAGATTCTATGAGGAAGACCAAAAGATATGTACATAGGACAAATTAAGAAGCACGTAAAACAGAAAAGGTATCAACGATTGAGGGAATTAACGCTAAACAGAGGCGAATGGAGGGCTGCAATAAACGAATCCTATGATTGAAATACTGATGGTGATGATATTTATTTATACTCTGTTGGAACAATAATTGGCATTATTCATTAATTATTATTCATTCATTTATTATAAAAATATTGCTAAACATGTTCAACGGTCAAGTGATGTAATGAGTGCCGAAGGTAGGGGACATGCGCGGTAGATAAGTCACAAGAGTAGATCAGGCAAAGCAGTGCTGAAAGTGAAGGGAGGTGAACTAGTGACGTGAAAAATCAGGACAGGTTATCAAACCTCGGGGTAATTTTTGAACATTAATTTCTTTAACCTGAATTCAAAGTCAGAGGATAAACATTTGAGGACCAGTTTGCTCTTCGCCTATAAGGACGCACGTACTGTCTAATATTTTCATATTGTCATTGAAAACAATCGTAACTGGAATAGTAAGACAATTACCACACCGTGAATTAATACGTCGATAAAGAGCTTTCAAGATAAGAAAAAGATAAGAGCCTTCAAGAAGGATTGGGTCCAATCAATGGAACAAATGTATTCACTACCCATTTTCTCTCTTCCTCACCTTCATGCTTAACATTTTTGCACGATATGCTTTGGCCCGTACTCATGAGAGGATTTATTTACTAATTTATATCACTTAGGAGCGGAGAGAAAGTTGAAATATTTTTTGACACACTAGGAGAGAAGGAAATATATATTTATATAAATATATATAAATAAATAAATATAATAAACGCACGATATAACATTAATCAATTGGATGAAACACCAAATTTTCCGACCCTTTATTTTGTTGTGCCGGCGCCCGCAAGTTTCGCGGTTTGTTTTCTTCCCTCGTGCCGGCCTCTCTTCCGTGAAAAACCCCATTGGAAGCCAAAACACTTTCGGACGAGAAAGTCCTTTCTTCTTGGGGGAGAAGGGAGGGGGGAAGGAAGAAGAAATGACGCAGATCGGCCTTCTTTTGTTCCTCCAACTGAAATAGTGGCTTTCGACTCTCGAAGGCAGATACTAAATGTGGCCACATTCATTGACGGAGTCACCTTTTCTAAGCGATTTATGAAAGATATTTCTAATTACCTTGATTAGACACAGTCTTGTGACTCCTTTATCCATTTTAGGAAGTAGTTATATGGACTCACGTACTATCAAAATTCAAACGCCCGAAAATTGGTCACCACTTCTTTGGTTCAATTTAGGCAGTAATAAGCTTTGTTTCAATTGGAAAACGTCCGATGTTTGACACTTTTGGTTGAATTAATGCTTTATTGGGAGTTAAAAAAAGTACCTAAATTTTGAATGCAGAGCTGTGCACCAGGGATAACCTTTGAATAATAAATTCTATGATTACGTGGATAATACCTTCTTGAAAATTTACAGCTTACAGTTTACAGGGTCGGGATTGAGATTTGAAACTGATAAATGCGGTTCAGGGTAGGACAAATGTCTGTGCCGACTGCCACAACCAGGGTTTGCTATTCATTTAGCATTTTCTCAAACCCGAGCAAAACCAGTGTCGTGAAAATATTTCAATTGAGTGTTTAGCAAAGTTTCACGGCAACAAAGCAGGACCGTTTCATAACTATGCATGAAACATGGGTCCATTACTTCACATCCGAGACAAAAAACAATCAAAACAATGGATGAAAAACGGAGAACAGGCTCCAAAAAAGGCGAAGACCTCTTCATCTACAGGCAAGGTCACGGCGTCGGTTTTTTGCGAGTGGGATGATTTTCATTGACTATCTTGAAAAAGGAAAAACTCTCAACGGCGAGTATTATGCGAACTTATTGCAACGTTTGAGCGAAGAAATCAAACAAAAGCTGCCGCATTTGACTTAGAAGAAAGTGTTGTTTCATCAAGACAATGCGCCAGCATACAAATCCGTTATTGCAATGGCCTAAATTCATGAATTAAAGTTTGAATTGCTACCTTATGCAACCTATTCGCCAGATTTAGCCATCTCAAATTATTTTCTATTCATAAAATTGAAAAATGGCGCAGTGGTAAACGATTTTTTCAACCGTGTGAAGAAGTGATGTCGGTAGTTAATGGATATTTCGATGAGCAAGACAGTTCTTAGAATTAAAAGGGTATCGAACTTATTGAACATCGCTGGAAAAATTGTATGAATCTGAAAGGAAATTATGTTGAAAAATAAATACATTTTTTTCCAAAATATTAGTGTTTTCTTTTCTTAGTTGGTTCGGATACTTCTGGGACCGTCCTCGTAATGCACCAAAATTGGACGAGTGCTTGGAACTGGAGTTGAGAATCTACATTAACAGTTCATGTTCGTACTGGGCAATTGTCTCTTGAACTGTGGATTCTTGGGAATTCGTCAAATCAATTGTACTCAAACATAAATCATAGTTTTCAAATGTATTATAAATTAGTTTTTTCAATTTTAAGGAAAATTTTAATGTTTTTACATCCGTTTTTTTCCATATGTTTTACATCTGTGAAGATTTTACGGAAGAACTGCTTGTTTGTTTTATCTTATTATTGTGAATCTAGCATAAGGAAAGATGGGCACACGTAATGCGGTTGATACCTATGAAGTTATTTAAAAATACTCTGCAATTAGATTTCCAGGAAATAAAAATGCTTAAACCCTCAATCAAACTAACTTCCCCATTCGTATATCCGTTTCGATCTCAATCAGTAAAACCACTATCAAATATTAATTTAAATATCTTTCGGGTGCCATTCATGTGAATTATGAATTACACGAATTATTCTCCTCAGGGATACCGACAAGATAAATGACCGTTTTCCACCAGGATTAGTTAAGTATTTTATTCGAAAAAATTGTCATAGTAAATTTAAAGCTCACTATTCTTGTAGTAAAGATTGAAAAATTTAATTCGTGAAATAGTATCAATTAACGAATGCAATGTGCCAAATTCTAATTGCAGTAGAGTTGATGATTTATAGGGCCAGTTATTCATGAATTATTATGTATTTGTATAGGTTAATAGCTCAAATTCCCATTGTACTACAAAAGGATTATTAAAATGAAATTATCTTATGAGTGCATGTAGAATCAAAAATATTAACGCAAATACGATTTTTTGGAGAAATACCATGCTCATGTAGAAAATAAAATTTTCAAAATTTTTCCGTCCAATATTCAGTGATGAATAGTTCCATAAGCATTGTTCTTTCTAATTAACTTTCTGCTTTACGCATGCAGGCCCAATACCTTCACTATATTGGTTTTCTACGTGTTTTCAGTACCTTGTCTAAAGTGCATTATATTATGTGTAATTCTTCTTTTATCACGAACATCTAGTTTCATCAATCCTTTGTACGCCCATCAAAACAATTTTATATTTAAAATATTAGGATATTCTGATAGTAATGGTCCTGTCACCTATTGATATAAAAATTAACCAAGTCTCTGATTTTAGTCCTCACTCTATTATGTACTTAGAATATTATTAAAACATTTTGTGGAGCCTTGAAAATTCGCAAATGAATAAAACACTCTGGCGGATTAATAGAACGTCGTTTTTATTCAATTATGGGCTACTTTGCTCTGGGAAATAATGCGTATCCGTAGGGACTGATTACTAAAAAGTTAATGAAAATCGTCAAAGGCTCTTATTTTAATAGATTATTTTCCATAACCTGACGAAAATACGATAAAAATCAACATAATTAGAAACCTTAATCTATTTACTCCGTTTATGCTTAACACTCAGGCTTTCAGCTGAATAATTTAATATTTAATTGAGTGAGAGAAAATTGTTCTGCGGGAAACTTTTATTTTTCCCATTAATTGACATTGAAAAACATAAAGGTTTCTCGGTTCAAAACTGGTGGACGAATTAAAATTTTAACATACCTGTGCGTTGAGAAAGGTGTCCATTAATGCCTGAGATATATTTTATCTCAGTATACGTGTAATACAGGTGTGGCAGTAGGGAGTAGTAATTGAGAGTAGAAAAATAGATGCATAGACTAAGCATTATTTAACAGGGGATAGGTCCGGACACTTGCTTTCTATGTGAGCAATTTATGACAGAATTATTTTATGGAGGTTCACCCGTTATCGTAAATATATATTAGTTTTATCAAAATATGTATTGCCACACTTATGCCATACAATCAGTGGTAAGCATAAGAATTGTACATACATAGAACTAGCTAAATTTCAAAAAGCATCCAGGATTGAACATACGTAAAACTAGATAAATTCAAAAAAGTATCCATAAAGAACTCAAAATATAACACAAAGATCGGAAAACCACATAAATCACAACCACTAATAGAATGTCAAAAAGTAACAGTTATCCAACCAACAAATGGACATTATCATCACAATAATGTTATAATATTTACAAGCTTATGGAAATGTCAAGTTTATGTTTGCTATTTGCTTTTGTTGCCCGGGGATGAAAAATATAAAATTTATTTTTATTAATAAAACATTGCCTTCTTTTCGTGCTGACTAAACAAAGATGGAATGTTATACGTAATTAAAGGCTTTTTCATAACGAAAAACTATGCATATTAAAAAATATTGCTGGGACTTTTGCATGCACATTGATTGATTTGCATTTATTTACAGGTCTTAAAAAATATTTAATTAATTTTCAACTCAAAAATTGATCGAAATCGATAAAGTATTTGCAATTTATTGTTTCTTTCCTTCCATTGGAATGTAAACATATTTATCTGACTGCGTTCATTACGATTCGAATATGATTGTACTTTTACGAGTAACATGGTTACGGATAGACTTCCTTGTAAATCCCTAGACAAATTTCCTTTCCCCTTCTTTCCCATTAGTGGTTGTAATCTGTAATGTTTTCAGGGTGTTAAGAGCGTGAATTTACGATAAAACATATACTTGCGGGTGAAAATTACTTTATTGCATTCGCCATGGCCTAATTATTATTTGGGCGGAGGCGGATATGACCCAACTGTAATTGTAGGTAATCGCTAGCGCTCAACCACCCTCGCCCGTCGGCTAACCCTTCTATGCCCGTCAGTTGATCTATTTGCTGCAATTCCATATTTTATGCTCTCAAAGGCCCGTGCGTATTTTTCTGCAAAATTAATGGAAGTGCGCTCCATCACGCCACAATATCCAAAGAGTGCACGGGCACGAAAATATGCCACGGAGAGGGAAAAGTTAGCCGCGGTGACCCCCAAAGGGAATGCAGTCCCTGTGTTCACAACCACCAGGGGATATTGCTCATCCGGGTTTCAAACGCAGCTCCACAGGCGTCTCTTTATCATTTATTCCCGGACAAGTAAAATAAAAACTTTTGTGTTTTCTCTGAGCAAAGGGAGCTGGAATGCAAAATGTTACTGATTACACATTTAACTGACTGAAGGTCATGTATTTGTTGATAGTACTGTTTCACTCATTGTCGTCGTCCCGTTAAGTGAATATTGGTGATTGGCAATTATTATGCCCGATAAAAACGTATGCATTGAGCCTGATTTGAGAATTTGGCGAATACTTTTTGGATCAATAAAATTTTTTATTACAATTGAATTTTATTGCATTTATAATTTTATGCTTTTATTGGAGCGAAAAATTGGAATATTCTGGGATAGTTATGGATGAATTGAGCTCTCGTCTTTGTTTTTTTGGAAGATTAATAACCAGAAGGAAACATAAATGAATATAATGTGATTCTTGACGGTTAAAAATTCAACTTTCTCGTGAGAATGAAAATCAAGGACCCAGAATCCTTCGTCTGTGTTCGTGTGTGTATCATTCCTTGGGCCATGCCTTCCGAAATTGGACTGACTGAGAAACGAATTGAAAAACAGGATGCTGCTGGGTAGCTCTAGCAGTCACGAAAAGTTCATGAAATACTGTAAAATCTTTGATTAAGCATTTTCACACTGCGTCTTCATCATTGAATTGACTAAATCCATGAAGTTATCAAATTTGAAGAAACTTCGGCTAATTACACAGCAGTGACTTTAGAGAAGTCACCTTTTTGTGGGCTCACAAACTTTAAAATTCCAAAATTATATAAAAATTATTCGACTTGACTTAGATTCGAACCAAGATCGTCTAGTTTCAATTCGGTTACAGGTTTTGGGTAGTAGGTTAGCCAGCCAGACGTTGAATGGAAGTCACACTGAGGAAGTCACGCTCATTTGACCCTGGTATTCGGCGTAATTTTGAGGACCTGGGTCGGATACCGATCAAAGGGAAATTATTTGTTTTTTCTTACGAAACTGAAATTTAAAATTTCCAAACAATTTATAGTAAGGAAGAAAATTATGCTAATTATCATTAGCACTTCAATCCGAGAATCGATTGGATGCATTCTAGTCTCTCGTTCTAATCCCAAACCCCATTACTACTTCATGGGTCTTACGTCTTTATTCATGCTATTTGTTCGTCTCTTGGGCTGTCTCGTTAAACCTTCCATTTTATTTTCTCTTCTATGAATATTATACACAAATTTGTTTTGCCTGAATATTTACCCAATCTATTTGTAAAAGAGTAATCTTCTGTAAAGACCCGTCCTCAGTTCTTGTTTTCTTCTATTCACTATATATTTAACAGCCGAATTCAATGACTTTAATAATTTTCTTATCCTTTTACCCACTGTTCCATGTCCCTGGTCTGTATAGTATCGTACTCGAAATACGTTCATGTTTGTGAACTTATCTACGTCTATCATCGTAGTAGCCTCAATATCTCACACTACTACATTTATATTGGGAACCCATTGAACCGTTAAGGAAAAGACTCTGTGGCCCAGAGAACCTAGTGAAATATAAGAAAGATTGAAGGGATTTACGTTCGCCATGTAGGCTATAAAATTGGTCAGTGTGGCCAATGGTGCTGTTTTACAGGTGCCTGTATGCTACGAATCTTCTTTAATTTTCAATGACATAGCTATCTGTTCAATTTCTCTATGAGAGCATGGCAGTCCATGATTTTAAACTTGAATTCAGCTAAATGCTGTTAAAGTATGCAAGAAATAATGCTAAAAAAGCAATAGAGTCCTTAGTTCAAATATTACGTTGCGCCCTAAGTAGACAAGTCTTCATAATGTGAAGCAGCAGCATCACGTATCGTCACTCGAGTGACGATCAAATTGCGAAAAGTTTAAATAAAATAAAAAAAACAAAACGGTAGGTAGCGCATCACATGTGCGAGTGGAGCAGAGGGCACATCATCATCGGAATACTACTCGACACGCGTGCGTGAGCGGTGCTGGCGTGCCTGATGCTCCCATTTCAAGGCGACATTTGTTATGGGATAGAGCGCAGGAATTCGCACGGATCGGGGCTTCTAATTTTGCACAAAGCGCGTGTCAAATCCCAACCTTGATCTCCCATGTCTCTCACCCACCCTCTGTCGAATTCCCGGATGGAGAACACTACAGTTTTTTACCCCAACCCTCCCGTTTGACGCCACGCGAGAGTGGAGATATAATTGGAGGAGAGGGGATAAGTTTCCAGTCGGGCAAGTGGTAAGCTAAGACGTCATGGACAACGTATGATTTTGGCTGAGTTGCAAGACCACGTTTAAAGTACTTCTGATTTACGTTAGTACCTAGCTGGTGCTTACTACCAGTTATACGTACATCCATACATCAGAAATAGCCTCTCTTATTCCAAGCTAAGGTAATGCAATTCTTTTTTTATATTATAACGTATGCGGTAAATCCTAATTTCATCGAGTTACTTCATTATATTCATTTCATATTGAATATATTGCCATAGTAGTATATTGACGTGATTATCAAAGCAATTTTATCTCTTTCCACAATATGCTTTGATATATTTTCAGTGGGATTTAAAGGCTTCCCACTATCAAAAGTTGTCTTACTCTTAAAACTCATCAATATTCAGAGAATGAACCCTGGAAACTTATATAAATACTTTTTAATACAATATGTTAGGTATCTTTTATATTATTATTATTATTACTTTCTTTGAAAATTTGAGATACAAACGTAGGAAATGGAAATTGTAAGTTAAACGAAGCTATTTGAGGCACTATCTACGAGTTCGTAGTTCTAATCCTCGTAGTTCGAAAATATGTCAGTTTGAAAAGTCGTTAAGCTCTGGTGCTTTGGGATAAAGAATTGATTGCTTCCCGTCTTTGCTGCATAATGCACATGTTTGCTTAGTGAGACCATGGTTGATAATTTTCCCGTTGGAGGTATTTAAACCTTTTAGGAGAGAAAATGGTGGTGTAGTGGAAAATATAGAGTAGTAGAGTAGAGAGGTCTGTTCCTTAAATTTTGTACACATTATTGGTTTCATTTACCCCTTCTAATAGGGACATTGTTTTGCTGATACAATTCCTGGGGCGTCTGTTCAACGTTACAACTATTAGAGTTCATTGGTATTGATACTTAAATAGCTTTGTCCTTTTCGCAGACTCATTACATGAAGGTTTTTCATTAAGTGCAAAGATTTCCATGAATTAATAAAATTCATAGAAAAACATAAAATGCATGGTTTCAGTAATTGATCCGACTATTATTTGCATTTTTTGAAGACTGTGCATTTATATTTGAAGGAAGGTATCCATTAATTGATACTGCTACACTATAAATTCTGAAAGAATTTAAAGAAACAGAATATTATAAGTAGAAGAATAAATCTTTATAGAGATAGAAACTGTAACATTTTCAAGAAATCCTTTACTGACAAATAGCGTAGTTTCAGGCGTGATTTGGTGAAATTCGAACGTCATAATGAACAACTGATAACACTTTTCCACCAGATATGGCTTCACTACACGTCCGGTTTCGATCTACTACGTCATTTTTACGTAAAAATGCAGTCATACATTCATACATATATATACTTAAATACATTATACATATATATTTATATTTATTTTGGAGCTAAACAATATAAAAAAGTAAAAGATATGTGAAATGTAAAAAAAAGTACATAAGAGGGCCTTTGAATACAATTTATACCTGAAAATGATGTAGTACGTCGAAACCGGTCGTTTGTTAAATCAATATTTAGTGTATGAGCCTTATCATTTATTCATTATTTAATCTTTCGCTCTCGGAAGAACTCTGTAGATGGAAAAATGTGACATTTCACTGGAAATCTTATCCAAGTGGCCCGGGGATCCCTAATTCATGGGGACCGCAAGCCAAAATATCTACTCTAGGCCAAACGAGCAAGATACACTAAGAAGACTTATTTCGGGGACGAGTTACCAGATCTGTATTCGACGACCGTGTTGTGTCCAAATATCTTTGAATGCAGTATAGCAGAGATGTCACTGTGTGTGAATTTCAAACGCCCCGATGACGAGATGAAATACCATTATTCATTCCAAAAACCAACTGTCAGGTTGAATAACGCGGTTTTAAAAAATGATAGATTTGATTTCCGTGATCTGGAGCCCATGAAATGGCTCTTTGCTGACGTTTACGCGGTTTGATTAGCAGTGTCTTATTTTCCAGGAGATGGCTCATTGATTAATGTGGTGGCGCTGATGAATACGTGGGAATTTTACCAAGCATAGTACATTTTCATTTAAAGGGCTCATAGCATAAACGTACCTCGGGATCAATCAACGTATTTATTTCAGTTATTCACCCTAACCTATTCAAGTTGAAATTAAAATTGAAATGGCTCTTTGCTGACGTTTACGCGGTTTGATTAGCAGTGTCTTATTTTCCAGGAGATGGCTCATTGATTAATGTGGTGGCGCTGATGAATACGTGGGAATTTTACCAAGCATAGTACATTTTCATTTAAAGGGCTCATAGCATAAACGTACCTCGGGATCAATCAACGTATTTATTTCAGTTATTCACCCTAACCTATTCAAGTTGAAATTAAAATTGAAATGGAAAATACCCTCCATGGGTTCGAAAAGTTGGAGAATTATAGAGAAGATTGATGGAAATCACATCATTTAATACAAAAGTCGCGTTAAAACTTAATTTTTAAAATTGTGTGCACACATAATTAGACGAAGGGAAACATAACAGTTCGGCACCTGTAATTTGATCCGTTAGCTTCCAAATGTTACAGGTTTTTATATCAAAGACTCCTACGTCTTGGTTAGTAGCTAATGTACATATTACTGGCGGCCTGCCGTGATCTTCGAGCTATAATATCCCGAAGTCGTGTTCATGTATTTGCTCGGGAACGATTTACTAAGGGAAAAATCCTTAAACGATTTAAGAATTCACAATTGATAAAAAAATGTACTCATGATTTATTTAACACTTACGTAAACATTTTTTACCGTGAATTGCACCCACCTTGAACCGAACGCCACAGGAGGTGTTAACTCTTGTGACTCCGTGGAGCGATTCGGATAAGAAGGAAGACATGGAGAGGAAAAGGCAGTCCCTTAAAATTGCACCTAATGCTTCCATGTTCGCTCTCGGTTCTCATGGAGAACTGACGCCTTCGCGTGAGAAGTCATCGTCTGGAGTCACAGACGAGCCTCCAGCGAGGAGACGGAGGGATACATTAGAACGACGCTTGTTCAATTTCTACAAATCCTGATCGGCATAACCGTGTACCCCGAAGTAAATATCTTACGGGTTACGTGAATTCTTATGAACTACCTATTGATTAGCAATTCTGAACATATATTATAATTAGCAATTCTGAACACATATTATAATTATTTTTTCATGTGAAAGGAGAATAAAATGTAGGGAGAACATATTTATTAGAGTCAAAGTGTACATTAATGGGAGGCGACAGACGGCAAATCTCATTTCGGTCCCATCCGATGAAGGCGTACACAAATTTAAGTGTTTTCTCCCCATGGCACTCAACTAGTGACCGGGATACTAATGAACAATTCTGCCATCTCCTGGACTCGAACACATACCCTTGGGGGTGAGGAGGCAGTGCAATGATACCCAGGTACTCAATTAACTCAGGTGACAGTTGTAGCCCATAATAACCCATCGTTCAATAAGTCCCGGGAGTAACTAAGAAAACAACATTTGTTTCGCAAAATTCATTTTAATTCATCAAGACCTTTAAGAGCTATGCAATAATTCCAACGCTTTTCTCACTTATCGATAGCATGCTTGTAAAACGATTTGTCCTTGTCCTCAAAATAAGCTTCAGTTACAGCGACGACTTTCTCATTCGAACCAAACCTTTTCCCTAGAGCATCTTTTTGAGATCAGAAAACAGCCAGTAGTCGCTGGGGTAGATCTGGAGAGTATGGTGGGTGGAGGGGAGAACAGATAGAAGCCCAACTCGTTCAATTTGGCCATTTTTTTCATTGACTAGTGGCATGGTGCATTGTCTTAATGAAATACGATGTTTTTCTTCTTAACGCGCGGTCGTTTTTTTGGCGATTTCGTTCTTCAAAAGCACCAATAGCTACACATAATATTTGCTATTGATAGATTTTCCCTTTTTAAGGTCGTCGATGTAAATTATACCTTGCGCAGCTCAAAAATAATACCCCGTTCAATAAGTCTCGGGACTTATTTAATAATAGGTTAGTTACTACTTGTGCTTATTGATAATATTTATCAATACAATGAGGAATTACTTTTTCAACAATGGAGTTGCATGTATTTTGAGCCCTGAAATAGGTCCAATCTTCATGTGACTCCCCGTCAAGTAAATGCTTACTATCGGATACGGCGCGTGGAGATGCAATCATATGATTCCCGTTAATTGGAGGGCTGATTAGAAAGACACTTAACCCTCCATCTACTTTATCTATTTTGCCTAACTCCACTTTGGACACTCCCTCCACTTCCGCGTCTCCGGTCCTGATTGCCCTAAAATATGCAACAGGGCTCAGCTGTGGAGCACCTCTTAAAGCCATACCTACGCTTGTGACTCACGCGCTGCAGGGCGTTGTGGGTTTTCGGTGGGCCTTTTAAGCGGTCGGAAGGTCGGCTGGGGAGGGGGAAGGGGAGGACGGAGGAGAGCAAGCTGCGGGTGGCCAGAGAGGGTACCGTAGCCTCGCGGTCTCTTGGCCCGCGACCGAAATCAACGCGGATATCCCTGAAAGTCGCCGCAAAAGTGCGTGCGACCAGGGATATTGCTTTGGCAACTAGCACAAGTCAAAGGAGGGGTAGGCAAAAATAGTGAAAAATAGATGACAAAGGCAATGCAAAGAGCGCAGATTAAAAAAAGAGCGATATTTTCTGGGAAAGAAGTCAGCAGTGGATAGGAATTAATAAATAAATTACTGCGAATGAGCAAAACAACTCTTTACCTTGCGAATCAAGAATTGATTATGAGACAATTATAATTAAATTCAAATAAAAAAATTATAAACAAATTGTTAATGAAAGTGGTTTTTGAGTTCAGATTGGCAAATTTTGAGATCTGTATCAACATCAAAAGTCAAACCTTCAGGCCGTCACGAAGATGTGTGGCAGTGGGTCTTACATCATCAGCCATTACAGCAATTATTAATTCATGTGTCGGAATTTCTGCTCCCTAATACTGCTTTTTCGAGGTAAAACTGATATCGACTACCAAGGTACTGCAGCGATAGGTTTATTTTTCTGTTATAGAGTTAAACATGAATGATTTGTAATTTTCTAAATTTAAAGGCAGAAATATTTGTGTTGTCAATGTCTTCCAAACAGTGCCTTTGAGTAATAACGTGTCAGGATTTCTGTTACTAATATAAGGATATTTTCATGGATATTTCATATCTTATAAGGATCTTTCATGAAACGGGCAGCTTCTCTATGTACCCGGCTTAATTTAGAAATTAATTTCTTCTGCGAAGGGTTACAAAGGCTTAACGCCAAATGAAATATCTCCATGCAAATATGTTTCCTGCTCTTTTCGTTTAATCAACCCTAGTTTCTTAATGAACCTTCGGAGATGTTCTATAAGGGTTTTTTTCATGCTTGATCCGATAGAAAGAAGTGAATGGAGAAGAATAAGGAACAGATGTTTGGAGAGAGAGAGAAAGGGAGACTAGCGATCAAGTTTTAAACGTTGTTAGGAGTGAGCAATTGCGAAGAGAAATCCAAAGATGATAGAAAAGTGCGGGAAGGAAACGTTTAGGTGCAGAAGGATGTTGAAGACCACGGTGGAAGGTGGAATATTTGGTAAGCGGGGGAGAGTAAGAAAATAGGATATTTGGACGGCATAAAAGCGAATAAATAGCTCCCATCGATGAAAGAATCGACATGGGGAAAACAAGAGGAAGTCAATAACATATGCCATAGTTGTTAGGGGCCGTCAAATACTGTTCCTTTAACAAGCAGATTACTTGCGATGACAACATAAAAAAACTCGCGTTTATTCATTCAAGCAGGGCGGATTAAATTCCTCATTTTGGTGCTAGTGGGCCACTGTATAAACGATTAATAGGCACTGATTTGAATGGACCCAGCAATAGTTTTTTTAACGGTCAATTTTTCAATCGAAATGTTATTCTCAGCACGACTGACTTGCAAAATGGCTTAGTAGCAGAAAACCGAGGAGGTTAATTAATACCTGAAGTTATTCAGACAACAAAAAACAATAGCCACTCAGTAAAATGCCTAATATATGTGAAAAGGTCCGTTTAAAAAAGACAAAAGGAAATTGCAAACCCTCGTACTCTTTAGGGACATAGAGAAATTGGGTAGCAAAATATAGAAAATAATTACAGTAAGGTTTGAACCTCAATTGAAAGTGTTTTCCATAATTTTTCCATATTCATAGTGATAATTCTTGGAATTTGTTGTCCTATTTATGCTCTCTTTTCGAAATGTCTGTTTTAAGATAGAGTTACCGACCCAGTGAGATGGTTATCTTCTGCCAATCCTTAGCTCGCGAGTTTAATTCCCGAATTGACGGAATTTCTTCCACCTAGGGCTTGGTTAAGGGTCGTGGCAGTTCAGTGAGTAGAGCGATAGGCAGATACTGGAAGAGAATACCGTATCTTCTTGGGAAACAGCGGTAGAGGGAAAGGATCTTATTACTTTTATGCCGTTCTGTTGATGTTCGGCTTTCACGCTTATTAATTAATTATTAGACTTAGTATTGAATGATTCTTACTTTAGTTAACCTTCGCTTAAATTACTGGTAAGGGCTTGCACATTTGTATCGCTGTTGTGGCCTGCTCGAATATTTCACCTTACAGACTACAATTTAATCATTCAGGCAAATATACCATTTAGTGCACTATGTACATGGAATGTGTGCATTCGACTGTTTTTGTGTATCAGCAAATATTAGTTCAAATGCGTTCATGAATGAAATTTCTGCATCTATTTTTGGTGCCCTAGCATATCCCATAAATCCTCGTGACAACTTGACGTTTATTGTATACAAGTATGTAAATGTGGAGGACCTAATTCTTCTTTTATTTTTATAGCAAGACCTAAGACATAAACATGTCCTTTTGCGAATGCTTGCTAAATATAATAAAAGCAGTAGCTTATGAAATGGAAAAATAAAGCATAGGTTTTTTGCGCCAACTGCTAATTTTTAGTTATATTACTGATAACTTAATTTTTTCAGACAGATTAAAACATCTTAAATATGAGTAGTTATTGTAAATCTTTATCGTAAAGTGGTCAGTAGTTTACATAACTTATTAGTTGCTAATTAACTGCAAAAATGCGGCTAAGAACAACTGAGTTGTAGCCTAAGACTTTTCCTATGCAAGGCCTCGGGAAGTGCTCTCAACCCAATGAAAATCTGTCAGGAGATAAATAAAACTCAATAGAACATTAATGCGTACCACACTAAGACATAGTCTTCCCTTCCGTGAGAAGGTACTAAAATGTCAAAGGGCCTTTTAAGTTACGTCGTGACTCATTAGTAACAAAAAGCATTTAAAATGCCTTTCAATTTCATTTTTATTTCTCCTT
>CM073775.1:14595250-14761836 GCA_037158775.1 Hetaerina titia
CATTTTTATTTCTCCTTTCCTCATTTCCCTTAGGATTGCCTACAGACATTTAGATTTTATAGTAAATCATTGCCCAATTATAATGGTTGCCGTTGTTTTAATATGTGCATCTATAGAGTGGGAAGCATGGATATCGTCAAGCCATTAAAAGTGGTCAATATCTGACACTTTTCGCACGCGAGGTAAATATGAGAATTGGCAACATTGGGATAGTTGCTCTGATTCTCTCAAACCATTTTGCATATTTTCACAATACGGTTTATTTTATTTTTTTTTATAAAGAATACGCCATTGTCTACCTTTACTAAATAATGCAGCTTTGTTTATAAATAGGGTTAAATACTTGTTTCATTAATGATTTTAGCGATAGTAATAACTTTAAATTCTAAATCATGCATCGGGATCGAAAAAATTGAATGCTCAGAAAAGGAAAAAAATATGTGGTCGACCAATATTTTAGAGTTATTTGGTCGCGGGAATGTTTGAGTTTTAAAATTTTTGTTTTTTTGAATGCCAATTTCAATCCTCCCAGCAGATTTTTCTCTCCCAAATCCTAAAAAGTAAACAAGATATGCAAAAAACACAAAACAACCATGCACATTAATGCATGTTCTGTTAGAGTGCTTGGATTTGCAGCAGAATTATTTCTGCCAATTGTTTATCAGTTATTGACTTTCGCCTAGTCTGCTAAATCCTATTTATTTTTTCAGTTATACAGACGAAGTATTTTAAACATATTCACTCCAGCTTAACTGTTTTTGTCGCCAAATTAGTACGAATTTATTTTGGTTAATTTGTTGGATTTAGCAATAATCGAAAAAAATAATATTCCACCACCTGTCCATGTGGGAAACCCCGCAAAGCCGGATAGGGAAGAAAAAATATTCATTCACCTCATGAATGCCTTCATTATATGTTTGTATAAACTGATGCATTCCAAATTCAAGGGCTTTCTTCAAGAACTGAAAAAATAAAAGTTTGGGGAAAAATCTAGAACTCGTTTTTTCGCATTTAAAGATCAATGTAAGCTCTTAAAAGAAATCAGTTTGGCATACGAGACTAAATAGGGTTTTACAAAATGAGATGAGAACATCAAATTTTATTTCTGTGAGGCTGTGCATAGGAAATAATTAGTAATATATCACAGAATATATTTTTTGCTTTGCTAACGACAGCAAATTGAACTTCCTCTGAATAAAACTGTGAGTTAAAACGTAGGTAAGGCCAATATCGGTCTCGTCTTCTCCATGAGTTTATCTGATGAAGATGGATGAAATAAATACGTACAGATCTGAGTCGTGATCAAAAAACTCTATCCGGACGAATAATATTGCATTTTTTAATTTTCAAAATTCTTTTAATTACTTCATATTATTCCTAGATTTTCTCATTTAGTTCTCAATGTTTTGTTGCATTGAAATTTATGTTTACAGCCTTTCGAATAGTGGATGGGGTCGGTGCGGTGGCTACTGGTTCTCCACCCCCCGGTAGAGGATCCCGGAAGTAGTAGGGCTTTTCAATGGTATTCCTATCCCTAATTGGGTACAATGCGTTAAGAGCACTTGAATTCTGTTAGATGGGATTTTAAATTATGTGACCCGTTCCCGCCTTTTGTTATTAGTGTAGGGATAGCTTCAGCATATCCACTCCTTTCCCTGAATTTCGTTTCTCTATCAACTACAACCCACACCTATCCCCAATGACGCATATAATCTTTTTGAAAAGTCGCCACGGACCCTTCTTTAAAAAAGTTAAAATGGTACCACTGCAATGTGCTCCTGGAATGTCGCTCAAAGGAACAGATTTGGGAATTTCATTACAGAGTGTTCTGGGAAAATGAAATAAAATTCGTTATAGATTCATTCGATTCTCCTCCTTGAGTTTATATGCCCGCTCCCACAATTCAATGTCTTCACTCCTCTGTACGTGTTTGTGAAATTATTCCGTTCCTACAACCCGCCCTCCAGCTTTTCTGGAATGATATACTAGCTGATATTTTTGTCGTGGATTAATAAGGGAGATTCTGTGACCAAAACAATAATGGTTTTACTAAGCAACTCTAGTACAATCAAGGAAATGCAAAAATAAAAGTGTTGAAAAAATATAACTTCCATGATATTTTAGTTAAGATGTCCTGAACAGAATCTTAAAAATATCCAACGAAAACACATTATGCTAATTAACTCTATAGATTTCAAAATCCGCTAAAATTAAGACGGAAGAACTATATTCATAAATTTTCTCCTGGCCTTTCTCCTATCAAAGATTTGACCAGAAAATCTGACGGTGAACGTATTATGAAACACTTTTTTTCTAATACTTCTTAATGTTACTGTTAACATAAACTATAAGTAAAAATATTAGCTTTTTTTCACCCTCTTGTTTAATTTTTCTCTCCGTCTCAATTAGTTATGCTGGAAATGAAAACGAATGTTCCTTTATAACCAATCATTATCACAGAATATATATTTAATGAATTAGATAAAAGTAAATTATCATTCGGTGTATTGATTAATTACTTAATAAAATGGTCTCCCGGCTTTTGAGAAAAGTTTAGACTACGGAGAAAGGAGAAGAAAAATAGAAGAAATATGGACGCCTTATAACCTCGACGTTACCAAAGAATATTAGGAAACATTTCGGTAGAGTTACGATTAGAGGAGCATTCGTATCGTAGCCAAACATACTATATACTATATTACATCAGAGAGGGGGTTGGAAATTATACAAGAAGAGCAAGGTGAAGAGTTAGTGAGTCGTTAAAAATTGACTGAGTTAGGTAATTCTAAGAAAAGGTATTTCAGAGGGCATAATGGTTAAAATAGTAGAGTATGGAAAGCAAGGAGAGAAAATAAAGAATACAATGATAAACGGGGAAAAACATTGAGGGGAGAAAATCAACAATTAAATTATAAATTAGATGGGAACGAGTCAAGCATCAGACAAGCCGTATGAAACTGTAATGAAAACGTAAGAGGTTATGGCGCATTACTTAAAAATATTTTGAATATGCAGCACGTACGAGTGTATAGGATTCATGGTAGAAAACGTCGATTAAAAAAATGGAATAGGTTCAGCTAAAATCACCAGATTTCTTCAAAATTAGTCAGACTTTCAGAAAGGTACAGAATAGCTGATTTTTCTTACGGCACAGAGACAATTGGTACGGCGCCATATTATATTAATGTATTCAATCACCGGGGTAAATAGGAGGGATGAATATCGTCACAGGAATATTTAAGTACTGGTCCTTTCCTCTCTCGATATGCATTCATAATACGATGAAACTCATTCGCCCGAACATGTTTACTTAAAGAGAAATATATAATTATTTCGTCTGATATCTCTATTATTGAATGATTCAAATAGGAATGTATATATGTCTGGCTCAAGTTCTTAGGTAACGTTAGTTAATATATGTTAAAATGCATGCATGAGCTATGCATGCATAGCTAATGCCCCAACACTCCTTGCCGCACGCATCTTCAGGCGGCTTTGTAGGAGCCTGAAGAGCGTCTAAATGTTCTACTATTACATCTAGCACAGGCGAGGGAGAATGCGAGAACAACATTTTACAAATACACATTCAGGGAGATTGTTAAAATAAGAATGAGTCAGTGCTCAAATTAATCCATCCATTGATATTTTCATGCAGATAAAAGGTGGACTGATCACCTCTTGAGAACTCAAAGATACTGATCTTATAGAGAGATCTTTTAGTAATTGGGAACACAACAGAAACTGCTTCATTTATTTAAGATGATTGATTTTGTCACTAAAGAAGAAATGCATTAACTGATGTTTGAGTCGTTATTTATTACTTATATACATAATATTTTATCGGCTAGATACTGAACACCAAGACAGACAGCCACACGGGCTGAGATGAGCACGATTGCGTTTGGAATCTTAGGACTCGCGTCCTAAAAGCGGACCAAAAGTACGACATCTTAATTTACTCCTTAGTTAAATATGTGGGAGTGATGGATATACATACACACGTTTTTTAAGGACTTGAAGCGATGTCGCTAAAGATTTAACAGGAGGAAGATGGTGAGAGGGGAATGGAACTCACGATGACACTTGAGCCTTCCGATAACTCGCCTCCTGGCTGTCCAGAAAGTGTCCTCCCATCCATTCCCTTAATGACTGCGTGGTGGTGTTGGCGATGCCCACATCTCCCCCCCTCCGCTCCCGCACGCCCTCCCTCTCCGGAGCGATATGGGTCACGTGGTCAGGGGTGTCTCCCACCCTCACATCCCACCATGTATATATTGCACCCTCACTCCCCGTCGCTGACACTGGAAGAGGGTCAGGGTGCCAAGGGGAGGGTGGATCTTGGGCAAGTCGGTGTGTGTTGGTTCGGCTGGCAGGTGTGTGTGAGGGTGCTCGATGGGAGGGGGGGTCAAAGGAAGCCACTTAGCCGGCCCTGGCCATTATCGCACCCCGATGCCTTAACGTACGCACTGACACAACCCGCGGCCCCCCGACCCCTGGAAAGTGGTGGGGTGGGGGGGGTAGACTCCTCCCCATCCCTTAGACGGCCCCTCCCACCCACGGGGGTGAGCTCCTTTAGACAATTAGGCTAAGTGGTGCGCAAGTGGGATGAGCGGCGACGCTATTACACGTCGGGATACGCGCCACCCCTCCTCCCTCCTCTCCTTTAACACGCCGTGCCCGCGACCGCTATCGCCGTACCGTGACATTTTACTCAACTAATCTCTCCCCTTTCTCTCCTCCTTTTTCCCCCCACCTCCATCTCATCCTGTCCACCTCGTTCCCTTTCGTCAAAGGCCTTCCGTAATCGAGCGCCCCCGCCTTCTACGGCATTTTATCTCTTTACCCGCCGTTCTTCTCCAACCCAAACACCGCTCCTGCACGTACACACCCGTTCGGCAGTACCACCCACCGTCACTTGTTCCGCGTTCCCTCCGGTCGTCCTTCGCCTCCGACGGAATCTGGAATCCTCCCAAGGACGCTGGACGGGACAAACGTTCGCGAGGGCCCCCTCTCTCTCGGAGAATACGTTTCCTGAAAGTCCTACACACATACACACTATCACCTTGGCCAAAGGACCAAATACCAAAATAAAAAAAATACAAAGGTTTCAGATAAGATACGTATTCGCGTGAATTTATACATTTTTTTCATATTTACATAAGTGTTGCTTTGGCGATCTTAATGACGAAGGATTGGACGAAAAGATTTGAATTGGGTGCGCTGAGAAGACTGATGGCTTGGTTTTAGCATCAGAGGGGCGTGGTGGTGAGGTTTCGTCAGGCGAAATTTAGTCCTCTTTCTTCCCAGAACTACCAGTTTGTTTGCAACTCTCCGTATTGTCTTTTTAAAAAAGTCTGCAGGCATTCACTGGAGGGAGAAAACTAAGGGGAGGTGAAAATATTTGTTATGTTATCACTCAATGGCTGGTTAATGACAATAAATAGGCCATCACATTTCAGATACACCCAACTTTCCACAGTATACCAGTGTACTTTTATGTTATAATTATGATTGATTTTTGAGTACTTACAATTTTATTTTTTGCTCAAAGAAAAGACACCTATGACGAAAGTAAAGATGAACTGAAATTAATTTTAATTGTTTTTAACTTTCAATTGCCTAAATAGAAAATATATTTTTGCATCAGAAACCGCTGGCGCTGAGTATTGGTTGGAGTATTGTGGCCTATCGATAGCCCGGAGCCCAAAACACGGACGAGTGTATCATTCGTAATCCCAGACAATCCAACCCGTTTTAGTACGGTGCACATTTCTTCCTCTTTCGGAGTCGGCCTTGAGATTAATTTGTGTCCATACAATAAAATCCCTTGGAGGAATTAACAAGGCATTATTTTACTTAATGCAGGGAAACATTTTACACAATAAAAGCAGGGCCACTCATTGGAAATGCGCCAATTATGGTGGGATAAGAAATACAGTAGATCAGTTCGATCCGCCTAGGATTTCCCCTGCTCGGCGTGTGGCAAGCGTGTTAGGTCACCAGGCTTCAGTAACTGAATGGATGTGTTCGAGGTTAGGGTTCATTGGCCGTTCCTGAACCGTTGATTGACTTAATTTTTCTTGTGGTCGCGAATTTAACGTGGTAATAAAGATCTCTTGAATCTATTGGTTTCTTAACCATTTATGAATGAAATGGTTAGAAGGGTTTTGTATATCTCTACGAAGATATGCCGTATGTAAACAGAACTTGGTACAAAAGGAATTTTAATCTGATCATTGAAACAGGAAGTTAGCCGAAGAAAAAACTCCG
This sequence comes from Hetaerina titia, assembly GCA_037158775.1. Classification (NCBI taxonomy): domain Eukaryota; kingdom Metazoa; phylum Arthropoda; class Insecta; order Odonata; family Calopterygidae; genus Hetaerina; species Hetaerina titia. The sequence continues at coordinate 14,601,521 of CM073775.1, forward strand.
TGAATAAGTTTCACGGTCAGGCATGTTATTTATTCATGAAACATTAAGTAACTAATGTTAAGAAAAGTGGACTTTGGGTTTAATGTGGAGATTCATGCATGAAGATTTAATTAGCGTGAGGGAAAAATGTCCTATGTAACTGGCCGAGGAAGGTTATCAAGTAGATTTCCTTACCAAGGCAGACACATCGTTCCGTGTTCACCAATTAAGAAGTGAAGAGTTAGGCGCAAATATGTTTCATATATTGTCTTGATTCTAAGCGTTAAATCGTCACATTTAATTTAAGTTATGATCCTGACAAATTGAGGGATTATTTTACGAGTTGAAGGGCAATACTTTTACAAAATGAAAACTTAATCAAAATCATTCCCTGATAACATTTTGCACAGGAGTACACTTAAGAAGTGTCAAATTTTCGGTCGGAATATACATTCATAAACATAACAAAATCGGTACACACTATATCGAGAATCAATAATTATATCAATTAAATCTACATAAATGATGACATTATTCATAATCTTTTTCCTATTTATTGCAAAAATATTTTGGTTTACGTAATTTCTCTTCTGAATTATTTTATTTCCATTACTTTTAAAACGAAAATGTTCTAATATTCTCAAAATTTCTATTTAAACGGACGTATTCAGACGATCGACCCGTCGTTATTTATACTTAGACCAATGTAGCGTCAAGCGTTTGTATTTAAAAGGCAATTCCTGGCGATATAAGGTGAACAGTGACCAATGTTCAAGTTTTTTATATCGGCAAAAATAAGTGCAAATCACACTTTGCGCTTATTATTTACTTCCAAACAACGATGTTGATCCTTCATTGAAAATAAATTATTAAAATAAGGGAAGCACACATTTTGGTTGTTAAGGTCAGCCTGTTCCTATAGACCTTCTCTTCACAATGTAAGCCTAGCTTTCCACACCTTAGTGGGAAAGAGATAAAAGTTCATATTCAGTGGAAAAAAATTCCTGGGGAACAATAAATGACAGTTGAAAAGAAGTTACTACTCTCAAGAATAAACCTACAAATCACTTCTGCAATTCAGAGAAGAACGTAATAACTTGCAAGCAGCAGTCTTCTGTGATAGTCATGTGGTTCGGAAAGAATGGGAACCCATCATTATCTCGGGATTAATGAAAGAGTTTATCTCGTGATATCGTATGTGAATGTGTTTTGTTTGTGAAATATACACTCGTAATTATCTCTTTGTGTACGTGAGTACTCATATATTAAACGCCTAAAACCCCCGCCACACGTTCCTCGCAATATGACAGTATTCCCAGATATAGATATCAAAGGAAGACAAACACATCTAGGTGAAGGAATACTCATATTCCTGTGTTAGGCTGCCAGATCTTCTGTGAGAATGTTTCTATGAGTTTCTTTTGACGATATTGTTTTTATAGAATTCGCCGAAAATACAAGGGTGGTCTGAAAATTTTCCGATCTAACAAAGATACAAGAAATTTTTTCTGGAATTTTCTGAGGTCGAAAACTATTCAAACCACCCACGTGTGATGCCTAGCTAACAGCTCCTTCGTATCATTTCATTTCTTCTCGGAATTTATTTTGGAATCAGAAGGATTTTTGAAAAAAAAATATTATTTATTTTTGTTTCCAAAATGCGAGGTTGATAATGCAATATTAGGAACAAGAAAGGTGCATGGCCACCACTCATGCCACCCTCATAAAACCTAACATGGAGGGAATCCTAGAACAGCCGGCCACACGCCTCCTGGACGGATTTCAGGATATTTAATAATACAGCGGTAGAAACCATCTTTAAAACACAAAACGAGTCCAACATAGGGTAGTTAGGTTTGTGAAAAGTTTCTTATGAACAAAGTAGCAACGCCACGACGCTATTAACGAAAGAAGGATTAGGGTGGGAGTCACAATTTGACCGTGGGTTATATATACTTATCAAAGGATATTAATGATGTATTACAGGCTCTAACTTACTATGGTGGATACCTAAAATGGGGAAGTTAGTTTGTAGAACGGAAAGATTTAAAATGTTGTTTTTTTCCTCGTGCGATCAGAGATCAAAATAGAAATGATCGCTTGCGTGAATGAGATGATGAGTTTTGGTAGTGCTTATATTTTGTCGATATCCTGCATGGATTTTACACACAGGCAGATCTCTATAACATGGTCACCACATTATTTGAATATATCCTTCTATTGAATATTCTTGCATGTTTGTACCTTATATCGTGTTAATAACTTCGTTCGAGTGCATGATCGAACTGATATTTTTGCAGAGGCGTCATGATTGGAATTGTGCATGCGTGGCTGATGACCATAAACCCACCTAACATCTTATGTAGACGTAAATGAAAACCCCCGCGTTTTTGTCTTAAAAGTAGGAACCTGGGGAAGATTGGATTAAATCCTAATAGCAAACTATTAGGATTTAATCCAATGTTAATGCAAGGGAACCCAACTCATGATGAAGTACGCTGAAAATGGTATTTAAAAATTGATAAAAAAAACAGCACACTAGAAAACCAATGGGAAAGAACAGCTGACTGGCTGTTGAAGATACGAATTGATTAAATGATTCAGTACGCTAATTTGAACTTTTCTTCGACAACTTTCCAAAAGATGATTTATATCCACTTGGCTGCTTGAATGCCTATCCCCGTTCCCCGAATATCTTTCCTCTCAGCAGCTCCCCGGGAGGTTTTTTTAAAAATGTGAACAAGGCGAGCGCATTCACCACCCTGCCTGATCTGCTCACCTCAAACAAATCGACATCGGGTGCAAATGAGTAATGAGAACTAAACACTGGCCTCGCCGAAGCAATATATAGAGAGCAGAGGGGCATCGGAGAGGTCATTGATGTCTGTGGGCGTGAGAATGTTACTACTGAAAATGCCGTAAATTATTCCGTACTCGCCGTTCGTGCTAACCAGGCCAATGACGTCAGGCGAGAGGGAAAATAAGGCGGGATGGTGGGTGGAAGGGAGCCACACTCGAGGGATACCAAGCCAGACGCCATGCGCAGTAACTCTATTCCGCTTTGGCTGAGTCTAAGCATGAACTGCTGTCCATTGAGGGGAAAAGGGGTTTTGTTTCTCTAGCGCCACTTTAACTCACCCGCTTCCTTCAGAGACCAGGTTTCCGACCCATAGGATCCAATTACAGACATGCGATATTCTTAGATTTTAAGAAAGCTTTCGATAAAGTCTCTCATTGCAAATTACTCGCGAAATTGGAAACTTATGGAATACACGAGAGTATTATTAACTGGATTAAACAATTCTTAAGTGATCGTGTCCAAACAGTCATCCTGGACGGTGTATTATCCGATACTGTCAAGGTCACGTCGGGTGTACCACAAGGAAGTGTCATAGGCACCCTTCTATTCCTTATTTACATAAAATACCTCAGTACCGTAGTTAATAGCAAGCTCCGTCTTTTCGCTGATGATGCAGTAATTTATGCGGACATTCGAAGTCACGAAGACAGAGTCGTGTTAGCCAACGACCTAGATGCAATTCAAAATTGGTGCGATACATGGCAATTGGAATTAAATAAAAAAAAATGCGTAGTAATACATTTTTGGGAAAAGAGTAATTCCCTCCCTTACAGTTACAAAGTGAAACAAACCAATATCGCGAGGGTAGATCCCTTTAAATACTTGGGTGTAACAATTACTCACGATCTGTCCTGGGGAAAACACATACGTAAAATATGCGGTCGTGCTAATAAAAAATTGAGATTTGTGAAAAGACTGCTAGGTAAATGCGACGAAAAAGTGAAAGAACGATGTTTCCTTGCCTCGGTCAGGCCCCACCTAGAGTATAGTATGCTGACATTACATGGGATCCTCAAAATATAAATTTGATTTCGGAATTAGATCGAGTTCAGCGGAGGGGGGCTAGATTTGTCAAACATTGTTATGACCAACGCAGCAGCGTATCTACTTTGCTAAACAATTTAGGTTGGGATTCTCTAACGCAGCGGTGTTTACAATATAGATTAAACTTATTAAAACATTTAAAGATTGGCCCTTTTCCGATGACATCAAGGGTATAATACGAACCCCAACGTATTAAGGTCGTAAGTAGGGAAGATCTGTTCTAACAGTTAAAGATAAGCTGGGTAGAATAATATTTGGCAAAGTAAAGATCCAAGAGAGATGGAAGGAGTATATAGAAACACTGTATGGTAAAGAACTTAGACCAACAAGGTTAGACATAGGAAAGGAACATGACGTAGGAGATACAGCTTAGGCTGTAGCTGTAGCTTAGGTCCAGGAATACTCGACGATGAAATAGAATGGTCATTAAGGGAGATGAAAGCAAATAAGGCCGTGGGGGTAGACAACATTCCTGTGAACTATTGACATGTTTAGGAAAATGTGGAAAGAAGGCTCTATATGGACTGATTCGTAGTATCTATGAGGAAGGAATCTGGCCGGAAGATTTTGTGAAATCAGTGTTAGTTCCTATTCCGAAAAAGGTAAAGTCTATATCATGTGAGGATTACAGAACAATAAGTTTGATATCCCACGCAGCTAAAGTTATTCTCAGGATCATCAACAAAAGGATAGAGAGTAAGGCAAATGATTACTTAGGGGATGATCAGTTTGGGTTTAGGAAAGGAGAGGTACGCGTGATGCCATTGCAGTAATGAGATCACTAGTCGAGAGGAATATAGAATACAATCAGGACGTTTTTGCCTGTTTTGTAGATTTCGAAAAAGCGTTTGATAGAGTGAATTGGGAAAAATTAATGCAGGTATTGCAGAAAATAGGAATGGATTTTTTGGATTTGGATGCACTTTTTTGTTTATTTTCTTTTCCATCCATTTTGTTTTCTCTATCCTTTTTTATTTATATATCTGTGTGTAAATAAATGACGGTAGTCCTCGCTCTACCCCTGGACTATCGCGTCCGATTAAAAATGACAGTAAGTATCAATTAGATGAAAACAGTAAATGTATGTTTTAATGCGAAAATATCAATTATTTCCACAAAGTTACTCTAGTCAAATATCGGATATGAAAGGACAAACGGAGGACGGCGGTTGGAGTGCGCATACATTTGAACAACTAGGCTACCTGGCACTCCCAGAAGCTCAAAATCAATTTTTGAAACGTTATCCACGGGGAAATAAACCCCATTCCCTAAGTATCCTCTTTAGAAAATGGATGCCGTTCAATGGGTAGTGCCTTCGTGAATTACCATAGTTATGCCGGTGGCGACCACGGGAGAGGTCTCCGTCGCCCTTGGCGACCTGGTCGGTGATAAGGGGGCGGGTATCTACTCCCTCTCGCTGGCCTTCTCCCCTTCGTCATCTCTACTCGACCAATCACCGCATTTCTCCCTCGCGTTGTCAAGGGATCAAATATTCACGTTCATCTCTTGGATGTCGATTCGAATTATCTCACTAGTTATAACTCCCAATAAAATCACGAAATTATTAAAACAAGGATGGAATTTTCTTTTTTAAAAAAGGGTATACTGTATCATAGAAACCTCGAATTCAAACAAATTTCATACTCTAAATGCACATAATTCTTTTTCAACACTTTTTAATGTTGAACACACTTCCCTGGGCGGAAAAGAAATACTTAGTTATTCCACATATATTGTATTAAAAACGACCACGGTTTGGACTTACGAAGTCGAAATGTTATGTGGAATAACAAAGTATTTCTTTTCCAATATGAATCGCTTCCACAAAGTGACGCCTGAAACCATTCTATTCACTTCCCTGGGTTTGTAATGTAATCAAGAAATAAATACTGGATATATAGTATTCGATAAGAAGCAATCGTACAATATTTATCAGCATAATGTATTGTTCAAATGTTTAATTTTCCTTTAAATTGATATTTAAGACTGATATATAGACAGCAACACACAGCACGAGAACACATAAAAAGAACACTCACAATAATATCTTGATAATTTCGACGTAGTTCGAGTCCGTCGAAATTATCAAGATATTATTGTGAGTGTTCTTTTTATGTGTTCTCGTGCCTTGTGTTGCTGTCTAAGTTTTTTATTCAACACTTCTGTGTTACTTCGAAGAAATCATCTATATATATATATATATATATATATATATATTCATTCACATTGGAATAGAGATAAGGAAACGGGAAAGGAACATTCATTTGACTCTAGAATTGAGTTAGTTGCAGCCGTTGCAAGTTCAGAAAAATAATACATGGAAATATTCAGTTCAGCGACAGCAAAAATTTACTTTACATGGATAGCGCATTGAAATTTTGCTTTCTCCTGAACAATTGTCAGCCAAGCTCGACGTAATGAACAGACGTTTAATGGAAATCCGTTCATCTCCAAGAGTCTGCTAGAAGTTGGTTTACAACACTTAGAGAGGAGGCAATCAAATTCAATGGAAGGTGGACCTGGAGCTCCAGTCACTCATGGATGCAAACAATAACGACACTGATGTGCACAGAGATCGTTGAATGGCGTAAAAACACTATCACAATTACTAATTACTTCATTGGGTGCCTCAGACACGTTCGTCACAGAACACTTATACTTGAGACTTGTTTGTGCGAGGTGGTTCCCGCGAAACCTAATCTTGGAATCGCAATAATTTCGTGAATATAAATTTGAAGTGGATTCCTTATCTCCTCTTTCGCCCAGACCTAGACCCACGTGACTTTTTATCTTCCCCAATTTGAATACTCGCTTTCGCAACAAGCGTTTAAATAAGAGTTTCTCGACAATAGAAGCGGCGCAGGCTAACTAAACATTTTCCATTTTGCAACGGCTTTCGCTGAAGCAATATTGGAGTCAGCGCAATGGACCTTGTTTCAAATACACACTGCACACTAAGGTAATAACAAAACATACAATTTTCACAGGAAATAAATTAACACTGAACAGTTATAGTATTTTGATGGGAAGTTTTCTTAATTTCTACAATCGACTTATTAAATCATACTGATATTGATAGTGAGAAGTAATTGCAGTAGTTAATTCCGGATAAATTTCAATTTGATGGTAAACATGGCGTAGTATTGAAACGCAAACAAGTAAGTAAGAATATCTTTCACTCAATTGTTCAGTGCAAATAATAACAGCATGAGTTATGTGAAACCATGCTTATGTTTTCATTAGAATTACAATAGGTTTGGTAAAATATTCAGTCAAGTTTTATATTAGAATTATTTCAATTCTTTTTCTTTTTTTAACGCGTCATTCATTATTGAGTGAGGTAAATGAGATTTTTTAGCAGAAAAAATGGTATAGCATGCTAAGTGATGTCCCAAATAAAGTAGAAGAGGTGAAGAGAAATAACTCCGCATGAATAGAACTTGTTAGGTAGAGTGAATTCAAGTGGGGGAGTGCAGCTGAATAGATTTGGGTGAGTTGATCTAGAAGTTAATAAAAGAATAATTGTATAATATTGAGGGATTTGAAAAACAAACATTCGTTCCCATTTAGTAAACTTGTATTACACTCTACTAAGCAGGAAGTATTAGCGATGGGTAACTCAGGAAAAATGTTTGATCGGACGCAAAAAATTAAATAGAACAGAACCTAAAGGACAGTAAAATCTCATACTATATACCAATCAATGATTTGAGATAGTTTTCGCGCTAGTATTAATCGAATCAAGTGAAATGGTTCCGAAAACGCAGTTGAATGAAATCATGATACAAGATCCTAGGCGCTCCCGTAAAAATGAAATATGGCTTGCACCCCAATCATGTAACTTCGATTCAAACTCATGACAGCCAGTACCGATGCGCTGACCTTACGGATGACCTCAATTTAAGACCTTACCGAGGAAGCTTTTCTTTCATTCTTTTCTCACATTTCAGACCCCGTGACATAATTTAATTCGATGCTCTGCAAGGAGCGTTAAAAATATATTTACTAATATTTCTGTCGGGTATTTTGAGAATCCAGCAAAATATAAAACTTGAATCTCGCGGAGCCAAAATAGCATGGTGGTGGAAGCAAAATAAATTCGCTCCCTCGAAACACCGGTCGTCCTTCGACCGATAAACTCCCGCCTACTCCTTTCAGTGCCCGCTCCTAACGTATCGAAGAGAACAACCAGTTGAACCTTCTCGTAACCACGTACACGCACGCACACACCTCCCCTTTCACCCCTCCCCACCCCCCTTCTACCCAACACATCGCCTCCCTCCGGCGCTACGATCGGGCGGTTGAAGGTAGTGGTGGTAAGGAGAGGAGATGTATTGAGAGGGCGCGCGAGAGAGAGAGAGGGAGGGAAAACCCGAAAACCCTTAAGCTCTCCATACTCTCGATAGTTTTTAAGCCGCGGCGTGGATGGGGTGGAGGTCTGAAGGGTTGAGGAGGGAGCAACAAGCAAGCGGTACGCTTTCTCCGGCCGGGGAGGCACGGGGAACGAATTTGCGAGGCTTTAGGAACGTTGGTTGAGGAGAGGGGGAGGGCGCTCCCACTTATAAAGCTCTCCTCCTGCACCGCACTTAACACGGCCATCTCGTTCCGCAGTTGGCCGTATCCATTACCGGGTTATTTACCCCCCCCCCCCTACCACCTCCTCCCCCCTCTCTTTCTCTCTCAAACCCTCGCTTAAGAAAGATGTATCGCTCTCGAGACGTGTTTTTGCACTTGCACATCCTCCAAGGCAAGGATTTGCGCATCGCAGGGAAACATTCGGAGGCGGATTCGTCGCGCGAAATGCGAGAACGGCCGAGAGGAGAAGAAAAAAAAACCTTGGCGTTTAAGGGTGTCGGGAAATGGGAAAGGCGAACAGTAAAACCGCTAATGAATGAGGCTCCGTGAACTCCTTCCGTGACTCCACCGCTTTTGCGGAAGTGCTTGATAACCACAGACTTTTGGAAGCCGTCACGAAAGAGATACTTGCTCGCAAAGAGGGGACCGTGAGGAAGGATGCATTCCACGGAGGTTCCCACATGCAAGGAGTGAGACAAGACACGAGGAACTGTAAACATATTTTCCCAGTACTTTAGATGCAAATGTGCAAATTTGTAGGGAAATTGGGAGACTAATTGCGCTGGAAAATGAAGTATAATGACATATTCTTCAAGTACGAGGTGACTTCGAGCTCTACGGTCTCCTAATAATTTGTTATAAACTGTAACAAATTTGAAAATTTTGTTACTTTTTAACATAATATCACTGTAGACGTAAGCTTTCTAAGAAATTCGAGACCGTGTTCTCATAATAACCGAGAAGGCTTCCGAAAGGTTATTTTTTGCCCAATGGTAAATCTTCTTGGGTCCATGATCACAATTTTTTGAACAGCTTCATTCAGGAACGCACATTTATTACATCCGCAACATTATCACCGCATGTCCCATTCATTTGACGATGAATTCCGATTGGTGTTTACCACGGAAGTGAAGAAACAGGATGAATACGAATAAAGCGAGACTTAGACTTTAAGCACACAAGTTTAACTATGACACAAAGGGAATTATTGTGGCTCCACACTATTTCGGTGGGTTAAATCAAAAAGGTAAGATAACAGTGATACGAGTAGACTCCATTTTAGGTAAATACAAATATTCGTTCTTTACTAGGATAATCAGGAATCTTAATAGTAAGAATAGTCAAAGTCATAATAGAAATAGCATAGACATTTTAGTTAAAAATGAGGACAGCATTGTGTGCTGGCTGCTGGTATGTGTATTTGCTTACGTGTGAGTAAAAAATCCAACCTCTCTTTGGGTGTGCTTACTTTACCCCAGTCGAAACACTGAGTTGAGAATACTTAGCTGCGCAACGTTTCACGACCTCCACACTAGATGGGACGGGCGTGAAAGAATAATATGTCCGTCCACTTTAAATGAACTCGGCTTTTTCGGAGTCTATTTCGAAAATTGCAACTTAAAAAACGTCGAGAGATTTTATTTCACCTCACCAACCTAAAATGTGCTACATGTATAAGGGATTCTTGAGATAAAATTGTCAAAATGAAAGTTGGTTTGGTAGTTGAGATAGAAGCATGCAATAGAGAGGATTTCAAACAACGCTCTAATATTAGGCTAGATTCCCCGCACTGCCATCTGTTTCACGGGAAAATCTGAAACATGAAAAATCATGTACTTAGAGCAAAGCTGTGCCTGTTCAAAGTCAGCGGGAATCGATCCCTAACCCTATAGTCATCAATAAACGAACGACCTAAGCATAAGATGTCCTACTTGCGTGTAAATAAGAGAATATTTCAATTGAGGAACTAGATAAAAGTCGGGAATATCCGATAGACCTATTTTTACATTGACCGTAACGAAAGAATACATGTTGTAAAGCATAACAGTTTCAGGCTTAACTTTGTGGAATTCCTTCATGATGAAGGTAGAAAAAGAAACTTGGCACTGCCACATAAAGTTTAAACTTTATGTTGAAGTGCCAAGTTTCTTTTTCTACCCTCATCAATATATTTTGTGGTTAGAGGTCTGGAAATTGGTGAGCAGACTCGGTCGAGAATCAATCACTCAGTTAAGCATGCTACCACCCCAATTAGAACTATGAATCGAGTATAAAACAGTAAATATATCAAAATTCTAATGAAATACGGAAGATGAAGGTGATAAATAAAGAATTTGGACAAGGACCTGTCGCCAACGTAGCAGTTGAAAGTGGAAATTTAAAAAAAAATTAAAGATGGGAAAGAGATGAACCCTCTTCACTCCACAGATAAAATTGCAGTTATAACCATGAGTTAAAAGCTCGCCAGTTGTCCCGAACGGAAAGAAAATACTCCAATGGCCGTAATGTAATTCGAAATTCTTATGACTACGGGAATTCTTTTGATTTAATCGCAATTACAATTCAGGACCTAAAAGGTGATAAGCAGCTCTTAAACGCAATTCATAAGGCATTTCAAGGATGTTACCCGCTGTAAAATCAAAGGAAATAGAATTAAGTCCTTTATAAGAGGAAGAAAGACGCTGAAGGCGGGCATAAAAGATCCTGGAAGTGAGAAGGGCACTTAGAAAGCATGGGAAGCATAAAAACATCGGAATAAGCATATCATGGGATGGAAGAAGCCCAATAGACATAAAGTTGAACATAAATGAAACTAAGAAGAAATTACCCCGAAGAGAGTATTACAAGGAAAAAGATTCGATTACATACGTACAAGGAAGCAGCAAGTGAGGGCATTCGTGTGCAATGAGGCTGCCAAAAGAAATCGCTCTAAATACCTTTTGTCATTATTAGGAAATGTTGCAGTGCGTGCGATAATGACTATTTTTTAATCTCCATTTTAACAACAAAGATTACCAATCTGGTTAACATTTTGGTCATTTTGAAGGGTAAAATTTCCTTTAGCAACATACGATAAGCCATAGAAATATGGAGAAAAACAGTGAAATATTCTAAAATTTAAAATTAATGTAAAATTTATAAATAAAATAAACATGTCGTATACAACTGTGTATATATTTTGTTAACATTTCTATTATATCTTAATTATTTGGAGTAAAAGTAGCTGATTGGTGGGTGCTAGCTCTCATCTACATTCACATCTACACGAGTCTCCAAAAGCCGGGGCCATACATCCAGAAATATTAGTCTATTCATATATGTTTACACAATACCCCATATGAGACCGCGGGGTCGTTTGGCGGGGGGGGGGATATTAGTTAACTACCCGTAAAATATAATAGAACCAAATGCAAAACTATAGCAAGTTACCTCTACACAAATATTAGTTTGATCATTCACTCGATAAATTTTAATCACCCGAAAGAAAGTATTTCTATGCAACAATATTCAATAACAAGATACGTATACTCAAATCATACAGCAGAACTGTTAAAAAGATGTGTCTATTTCATAAAAATAATAACATGCAGGACGAAACATGAAGGAAATCGAAAAATATATATACTACCAATTCTAATTATCTCCTGCGCGACTGCTACCATATTTATTTTTATCTCTAATGGTACGAGGACAAAACGGCATTTTAAATCCATCAGTTCTGCGAATACGTAAATCTCCCTGATTTTACGTTAGTGGTCTTATCTATCACAGTAAGTCGGGGCCAATAATACTTGCATGTCTTTAACATCCTCAGGTAAGTAACCTACCTCAAATTCACGCAGTAAATGTTAACTGTAATACATGCGTTTGAATATATATTTTACTGCTAGTATACAAAAACACTCGTGCATTTACATCTTGGTGTGCTTGACTAAATCATTTAATTAAAAAATATAAAATCAAGAATCGGGTGCCAGGGTCAGATTTGGTTACTATGACTTCGTATTGTTCGAGGCAGGGGCGAGTACTTTATCGTAATCCGTCATGAGACGGTGTCCACCTCTCTTATTTTATCTCGGTGGTCAAATACCTCTCTCTGGTCGGACATCTGGCAGAATTGCGGTTTGCATGTGTCTTCCCATATCCCTGACCGTCCCCACTCCTCTCTCCCCCGGATGCTGACTAGGACTCCCGTGCATGCCCTCTCAGCCGTCTGCCCCTTCCGTTCCCCTCCGTCCCCTTCCTACGCCGCCCCTCCTGGGAGACACGAGTTTGCGTGGGTGTATAGAAGGAAGTTCTCGAGATGTGACCTCGATGGTAGTTTGATTGTATTTTGGGTGCGACAGCAAATGGCATTCATCATCTAACCTAAATGTGAACATTGACTCCCGCTATCTTTCCTCGCGCGCTACCCAAGCCCTCCTTTGGTCGACCGCCTAGCGGATTTATAGTGAATTATGCAAAGTAGATATGAGCATAACATTGTTCACTAAAACACAGCACCATTTGTCCCATTAGTGAGCAGTTAAACCGACGTAGTGATGTCGCTCTCCGGCGACGCTCAAACACTAAAAAACACACAGATAAAAAATATATTTAACACACACAGAAACACAAAGAAAGGACACTCACAGTATGTTTCGTCTCTTCATCAACATCCCCTCCAAACAGAAATACATGAACCAGCTACAAGACTCTCAGAGAATTCGGGTACCCTGAAAAACTACTGACTAATAAAATTCTCAAACCGTCAACCCAATACACTCCTCTCCCAAAACCAAATCGCCCAAAATGCCCTGACCTTATCACCACTTTCTTCCCCGGAACCCACAAAATTAAACATATAATCCGCGAACTCTTTCCAATTATTAACAACAGTCAATTCACATCACCTTTATTCCCACACTGTCCCTCCGTTTCATTTAAACGCCCGTCAAACTTGCAAGATATCTTCAAGTCGAAAAAACCACCTGCGAGCACCCCTGTCTCTTCCCCGCCCCTGTCCGCACCATGCAACCGCCCACGCTGCCAATGCTGCCATCTCCTAAGACCCTCCACCACCTTACTACCAACTCCCAACCCAACGCCACCTGCACCTCAAAAAACATTATATATCGCCTCTTCCGTAACTTCTACCTTGCCTTCTACGTGGGTGAATGCACGACCACCCTTTCCCTCTGCATGAATAGCCACCGCTATTCCACCAAATCTCCCACCTTCCTTAATTATCCCATCTCTACTCACACTGCTTCCCACATGCAATCTTTTGATGACTGCTTCTGCTTTGGTAAAACCCTTCCCAATTCTGCAAGCATCATAGAGGTAAGAACCCGCATATCTGGGTGCTCCAGACTTTTAAGCCCCCCGGGTTGAACCAAGCCTACTGAATGTATCCAATAGCTGCCTAAATTTCCCCTGCCCCACCTTGTCTGTTCCCAATTGGCCGCTTACCTCTCCTCCCCTCACTCTTCCCCTGCACATGTCCTCTCCGCTCTTCCCTGAGAACGCCATTCTGATGGCGGTCGGGCCGTCGAAACGTCAAATACATACTGTGAGTGTCCTTTCTTTGTGTTTCTGTGTGTCGAACATTTTGTATCTGTGTGTTTGTGTGTTAATATATATGATGTACTTATAATAGTTTCTGCGAGTAATTAAGAATGAAAAACAGAAATTAATAAGAATTAACGCTGGATGGCATAGATGTAATACGCATCGACTAACCATTCTTCGCAGGGAATAAAAAGACGACTGAATATAATAGACCCGATCTAATCAGGAATGCCGCCACAAAAATGAAGATACGTACCAAACTGTCAATACTTTTTCGCCATAGAAACTTAACAGACTAGAGAATTTAACATAAGTTTTTATCCCCGTTGGCTTGCACTTTGAGGCTAATGTGTAAAGATTTTTTTTCATAAAAGCCATTTTATAAAAAGGGAATAAAATATTTTTTTGGATACAAAAAATCACCTTTTTCAACTTAATGTTTGTACGCGAAGACCAGACCAATATGGGGGCAATAATGTATGGACGAGGTTGGAGCGATCGGAACAGAGGAGAAAGGAAAGGGAGATGGGAACACGTGGAAGGACAGAAGGAAAAAGAGAAAATCTAAAAAAATAATAAAATAAAAGTAATTCTGACAGCCATAAGGGGTTGGGGAATGGGGAGGGGAGGGCTCACTCACGTTCGGACGGTCGGCAGTGCCACGGGAGATGGAGAGAGAGGTGAAAAAGAAAAAAAGAAAAACGGAAAATGAAACAGTCGACGTCACATCCAGCGCACGCCGTATAATAGTGATAAGGGTGGGCGTTTTTGTTTTATACGACTGCATAATATTCGACTTTGTAGGCCCCTAGTCGTGGGTCACGACGTTTCTCACCCACCCCTTGGAATCCGAATCCTAAAGCATCGCTCCTTCCCCCATCACTCCCTCTTCGCTCGTCTAACGGAGAGGGAGCGATGGGGGGAGGGGCGAGGTAAGGGAGACCAGGGGTTGTGAGAGGGAGGAGTCGGATGCGTGGTAGTTGTGCGCCATGGATCCCTCACCCTCTCCCCCCAGCCCACACCCCTCGCACTCGAGTTTATACGCGGGTGTTATTAATTCAAGAGAGAGAGAGAGTCATAGCGACGGGGAGGGGGGTGTACGCAGGGGGCAGGGGGGAGGAAAGGGAGGGAGTGAAGTGGCCGAGAGAGGGGGATGACTCATTTTCGCGGGGGAACAACGAGGGCCGCCGAGTCCGGGGAGGTTTTCCTTCCGCCTCGAGGACGGTTGCTGGATTTTTCGGGACAATCCGGGGGAATTTTCTCCCTGCTGCCGCTGGAGATGTACTATATAAACCGAGCAATATAAAGGGGAACCAGATTAATGGGATGGTTAGTGTTAAGTGCAGACAAGGGCGCGGGTTGAAAATCATCGTTACGGTGGAGACGGGAAATTTTTCTGATGTGCTACAAACCACCGAGTTGAATTTGTAACGCCAGGGGTAGGCATTGACGACGCCCTTCGATGATGACATCTTGGCCACTTCTGTCCCTACAAAATTCCTTTTATGTTTATGTATATATTACATTCGTGATCTGCTCACATCCGCCATCCCCACCTCTCTTGTGTTCGTCCTTTATATGTGTTCCTTTACCATTTTCCTTATCTCTATTTCAATGTGAATGAAAAAAAAATATATGCGGGTCGCGGTGGTCTAGCGGGTAGAGCGTTGGACTGCTGACCAGAAGGTCCCGGGTTCGATTCCCGGGCAAGGCACTTTGTGCACCTGCAGCTCCACCCAAGCTAGTTGATTTTTCGGGTACCAGATCTTCCTGGGAAACCATAACCGGCACAGGGAAAGGAACTGGCCCCCCTACCCTGATGTGTGAATATTCACACGCCGTTGGCCTTGGTACAAGGGTGAGCTCTACCCTGAGTTCTGTTTGAGCTACTAAACCGACCTTCGGGTTGATTACTGTGTTTATGGTTATATAAATGGTGTGTATATATATATATATATATACACACACACACATTCAAATACGTAATTCCACCATACGGCGAACAAATATTAATGTCCACATAGAAATAGATATTAGGAAAGGGGATAGGAACACCCTTCCGGCAAGTGGAAGGGCCGGTGTTCAAATCCCGGTTAAGGAAATATTTTTACATGAGTGGTTTGCTTGATTCCGCCTTCCCCACCTCTCCCGTGTTAATCCTTTATGTGTGTTCCTATCCCCTTTCCTTATATCTATTTCTATGCGAATGAATATTTGTTCGCCGTATGGCGGGATTTCGTGTTTGAATGTTTATATATATATTTATTTATATTCATATAAAATAATCTGAACCCCACATTATTTCCAAACGGTCATACAACGGAAATTATCGTGGTTTCAACTCCAAATGAAACAGTGGTGGGTATTTGTATGATTTCAGTCATTAATCAATATTTTGATTGAATAATGCTCATCAACTAAAAATTGAAATTGAGAAACAATTAACCATCTCTCTGCAAGCGAGCCCTCCCCTACTCTTATTTCATACTTGATAAAACCCTACGCTAAATACTATATAACTAGGTTAGCTGAAAACTAAACTGGAGCAGGGGAGGCCGGCTTTTATGACAAAAATGTTCCAATTTTACGCTGTCTGAGCATACAGTAAGGTTTTAGTCGTGCCTTTGATGAAGACTCTATCTTTAAAGTCCTAAGATTCCGAAAAAGCGTAATATATAAATCAGTTTAATTAAAATGTTCACATCAGTGAAACGACTCGTTTGCACAAGGATTATAGGGACGTTAGTAGGTATGATATTAAGGTAGGAACAGAATGTTTTTCCGGGAGTGGTCAAACTTGGAAAACAAGTAAAATACAACCCATATCATTCCTATCAGTTTATACTTAGTCAATTTCAAAAATATCGAGTCAAAAGTACATTTTAATTTTTTTTGATTTTTACTGGGATGTAATAATGGAGAAATGAATGACCCACAGCTATAACTCTGAAAAACAAAAATTTACCAAAAAGTTCGAAAATATAGCACACATATCTTGAAAACTACGTATATTTCTTCAGTTGTTGAAGAAGTTATCAATTTCGCTTTAGGAGTCCTGACAATCATGTTTTGGCAATATTAAATTCATCGAGGATCATATGGACTTTTAAACTTTTTATTCAGCGTATTTCTTATTTTTAAACCATTTTATTTGGTAGTACGCACTGAATACTCAACTTTTGACTCACAAAATCTATTTAACTTCAATGGTGCAATGGCGCTCAATTACCAATCGCGATAAAATTACTCTGGAAATGATTATTCGCACCGGCAGTCAACCACATCGGCTGCCTTCTGCATTTCATTCCCTGATACGACTTCAACATGATATTCTATGGTAATGGCTGATTTAATGGCCCTGACGTAGCCTGAGCTGCTCGACACAAGTTGCTGCAGAAATGTCCACTCTATTACTGCATGTAGGTGACGGAGTAATTTCTTCTCCTTATAGATTTCGTCTTTTGGTAGCCAGACTTCATAAACCTTATAACGAGTTCATCATGTAGTTCTCTTATTGCATTCTTGCTTCATTCTTGTTTGACAGCCATCTTTCTGGAGCGATTATTTTTGTGGAATTCCTTCATTTTTATTAGACAATACTGTATCTGTTTATAATGAAAAATAAATAACAATATCAATAAGCATTATGTTACTTTTGAATTATCTTGTGTTTAAATGATAGAATATTACTATTATTTAATAAAATTATAACATACTATTCTGGAGTGCAAGCAACCTATATCGTACATTGCATACGACATGAATTCTGAAAAATTATTCCTTATCTGTCGATTCGGCAGTCAATTTAATGAAACTGTTTACTGTAGCCTCGTCCTTCAATATACTTCTGGGAATTTTGACGACAGTGTACCGTTAAACTCATATGGAATTTATGCTACTTATAATTGAAGCCGCTCATGTAATATTTCATGGGCTACCAAACTAGAATATACGTTTACTGTCCGTTAATTATGATTTTTTTATCAAAAGGGCAACTTATCTCTTTACCTGCCTGTGGTATAACATTTTTAAAGACGAGCAACGAATGATTCTCTCATTTTGTTAAGTTTTGATGTTAATAATCCCATTTCAAAACGTTTCAAGATTATTTTTAAAAACATTTTCCACACACCGTCGAGCTAAATTAAACGCGATCTGAGCTTCAATTTCATAAACTCCTTCATAACATCCAACCCCTCTTCCCCTTCCCCATGTAATGTTTGCCATAAAATAGATGAAATAACAAAAAAATGGAAATTAGAATTGTTGCATTTTTATGGCAATAAATGGCTACCAAACGCGAGAAATGAGGAATGTTCATCATGAGCAGTCATTCGCCAAAAGTCAAAATGAGGGAGATTGCGTTATTCTTTTTATTTTCCTCCTCGTTCTCCTCTTTCTTCTCCCTTTTTTCGAAAAAAGTAAAAAGAAATGAATTGCGTTGGTCATATGTCGCGCGCACGTCAGGGATCGGACGTCGCAGAATTTTCAAGTGCGATGGAGTAGTGCTCCGCTCTTTGCTGCCGCAAGGGGTTAAGGGGGGGGGGAGGAGAAAGGGAGGGTTAGAAATGCTTGCACCCGCAAAAACAGAAATGGAGACTCCGCGAAAGGAGAGGTGAGACGGGAGGCACGGAGGAAGGAAGGAGCATTTGACATCGCCGCCATTTTATTCAACCTCTCTCTTTTGCTTGGGTTATACACATTCGCCCGCTTGAGCTCGCACACTTACTCGCCCACACACATGCAAACACACATTGACACATGCAACCACATGAAATATACCACGCCCACGAGAAGCAAACGCCGTCGGAGAGAGGGACGAAAATACCGTTCGCGAAACACGTCATATTGAAGTTGTTGTTAATCAGGAAGCTATTGCTGACTTTTATGCTGGAGATGAAACCGTAAGAAACTGTTAACAAAACAATACAGGTTTCATTTCACGGAAAAAACAAGTCTTGTATCCAATCACGGTCGCGAAAAACGAAGAAAACACATTCTAAATTAGAAATAGAGGTACACAAATCAATGTTTGACCTCGCGATTCCATTCTTATCTCTCAAGAAAGATCAAAATAACAAATATAAAAAGTAAACTTATTGAATTTTACAGCTTATTACCGTTAAATGTGCTTTGATACTAAAAGATCCGTGTAGGGCTTTTTAGGGGTAGGATGGATGCGATTGCACGGCATGACAGTCACCAGGTGGTGACATTATTGATGGTGTTCTAACGTTTAATAGCTCTTGGATGAACACAAGAGACTAATCACCTCTTCACTCCTATGCATTGCCTAAAAACACTACACTGAATACCGTGACGCTATACGGCACTGCATTACCTAATAACTAGAAGTACTGGAGTAGAGCTCAAGGTTTGTTCGGTAGGTGATAGTAGAGTTTAAATCCTTTCAAGGCAACGGCGTGTGAAATGAGCACACTATCAGGGTAATAAAGGAGATCAGTTCTTTTCCTTGAGCTGTATCTTTCCAGTAAGATTCGGTATCTGGAAAAATCACAAGGTCTGAGTGAATCTGGGAAGTTCCCAGGGACGTCCCTCGGAATTGAATCCTGACCCTCAGGTCAGTAACCCAGTGATTTACCCACTAAACTATCACGCTCGCCTCTAGCAACTAATAAATCCTCTGAATAATTTTATAAATTTTAGATATATTGATAAACGTATTCTTTCGGACAAAATGGAGACCATAAGGTCTCTTTACTTTGCAGAGAAATACTGTTTCAAAATTCTCATTCAATGGGGCCTTCGAGTCTTTCAAAGTCATTTTATCATCTTCGTCCAACCTGTACAGAATTAGTTATTGTAAGTATATGGTATTTAAAATTCAACCATACACTTGATTTCTGTTTTAATTTCAAAAGCATACTGTAAAAGGAGTTTCCTTTTATAATTATTTCTGTCATCGTTTATTATTGTTATCATATGTATTTTTTTGTAACAAATATACTGTGAAATGTTATAAGAATATTTGTGCCATTATCCTTGGGACTTTCTGTCTCGGACCAGTTTCTTTCTTTCGCTGAAATAAGCCATTTTTTTAAACACAATATATTTTCTGCTAACCCATCCCTCCCACGTGCCCATTCAGGTCCTCTCTCCACCTTGTTTTCTTAAAATTCTTCATTAATAACATCTTTCGAAAATCCTTTTCAAAATACCCGCTATTTACCATTTTTCTCTTCTCTGAATTTATCCCACTGTGCCCAGAACTTCTTTGTTCGATTAAATTTCCGTCCGTTTCGCCTCCCACATCTTTCTCCACGCACAGTTTTGAAGAGCCTACGCTTATCCTTTATTAACAATCAAGTTTTCGATATCACCATCAATGTGTTGCATAATGAATGGTAGCTGAGTGCTTTCATATTATTCCCTAAATTATTATTCACAAATCATTTGGACGCCCTTCTCCACTCTTTCCTGACTTGCGCTTTATTTGGTAGTACCAAACTATCATTCCTGCTTGTTTATCATTTACATGCATTATCGTTTTCTGAGTCCTATTTAAACTTTGTAATTTCTCAGCCCATTGGTTAAGTATACCTTTCCCACCTTCCATCACCGCCACATCTAAAAACTTTTCAAATCATTCTACCCTTCTCTCCTCATTCTTCTACGTCTCTGGCTCGTAAAGAACCATGACCTGAAAGTAATGGAACTGGACATATATTTCTCTCGGATTTGTTCGAGTCTTATTTTCTGTGATCAGCCCAACCTTACATTTATTTAAGACTCCTTCATCGATAGCAATCTTTGATCTAATCTCTTCAGCAAAATTTCCGCCACGGATTTTTAATGAGCCAATCTATCTAACTAGTTATTGTCGCTTGTTCTGAATCCTGCCCTTTCAATGCCTCCTTAATTATTATGTTTAATTTAATTCCCAAAAAACAGTTCCCAACAAACTTAAAAATTATACTAGAAAGTGAGAGAACGAATGGTCAAGGTATCAATATTGCACAGTGTGTAGTGAAATGATTAATTATTTCTTCCGTCGCTTTATGCTTTTCTCGAGATAACTAGAGGGATAATGTGTCCGATCTAGTTTTCCTTTTATTTCTCTAAAGGGGTATGGGGTCTCTACCGTACGTATCCAACCCCGTCACTCGGATGTGACTGGCACACCGTAGATGTCTCTTCCGGAGAGAGTAGGAGAGTGAGAGGGTGTTGCAGGACGCAATGGAGCAAGACGCGGCGAAGGGAAGACAAGGGGATGCCCTCTCCCGGCATTCACTGAGGTCACCGACCTTATTCTCCCGCCGCGGCAGAACCATTGGAGGGATAGTCGCGACTGTCTACCCAGAAAAGAAAATAAAGTCTACTGCTCTGGTGTTCAAATTATAAGCCAATGATATGAAATTGTGTGCTGAAATTCCACGGCCAGTCACTTGTCCTTTATACGTAGGGGTCTGAAAAGTTTTCGACTGAGAAAATTTCAGAAAAAATGTCTTGTATCTTTGTTAGGCCGGAAACTTTTCCGACCACCCTAGTAAATGCTGTCAAACCAAAATATAATACACGAAGTCATAACCCTAAGGAGTTGCAGTGATTCAAATTATTCGGCCCTTCAGTTAATTCTATCCCTAAGCCGAATAATAAACTATCTAATACAAGTTTGAAATACGATTGTATTTCCAAAGGTAGTTTTATCTTCCCTGATTAGGTCCCTTAGATTTTCCTTAGGGTAACGGAAAAGGAACTGCCCCCCCAATCCTGATGTATGAATTTCACTCGCTGCATATAGTTTCTCATTAGTTTAGCTTTATGCACTCCTATCGAACCGACCTTTGGATTTATTACAGCTCTAGTTGAAACGCCTCAGACTTCGTTCTGAACGAGCGCACGGACACTTCAATGCGACCTGGTTAGTTATTTCCTTATTTCAATCGGTTTACGAGCACATGTTTCGCGAATGAATATAGATATCTTAGGTCTACGCGAGGTGAGATGGAAGGATAGCGAGGATTACTGGAGTGACAATTATAGAATAATATACAGCGGCGGGGACGAGAGCCAACGTGGGGTTGCCTTAATATTAAATAATGAAGTAGGAAGAAGCGCAGTCAACGTAGAGCAAGCAACTGATGGAATATTACTCGTAGAGATTAAAGCACAACAGACGAACTTGATCATTGTTCAGGCATGCATGCCACCGAGCAACCATAAGGAGGAAGAGGTCGATGGGATGTACGATGAGTTAGAGGATATCATCTCGTGTGTCCCTGCAGGGAGATATTTGATAGTGATGGGGGATTGGAATGCGACCGTAGGCGAAGGAAGAGATCATGTGGTGGGGGAATACGGTTTAGGTACAAGGAATGAACGCGGGGAGAGAGCAATTGGGTTCTGCAGGAGACAAGGGTTAGTCATCACCAACGCGTGGTTTAGAAACCACAAAAGGCGTAAGTATACATGGAAAATGCCAGGTGACTCAGAAAGGTATCAGTTAGATTATATTCTGGTTAGGCACAGATTTAGGAACAGTGTTATAAATTCGTACAGTTTTTCGGGAGCGGCTGCGGACTCTGACCATAATTTAGTTCTTATGAAATGTAATGTCCGTTTCAAAAATATAAGGCAGGGGCGGAGGGTTAGTAAATGGAATATAGAAGCATTAAATGGATTAACAAGGAAGGAGTATCTGCAGTCTGTCGAGAAAATCATGGATGACGGTAAAGAGCTGAGTACTATCGAAGAAAATGGGAATGTATCTAGAAAGTGATATCGAAAGCCGCAAAAGATACTATAGGAACCGTTAACGGGAAAAGGATAAGGAAACCATTGGTCACGGATGGGAAGATTGCAAAGATGAAGAGAGAAGAAGATGGAAGAATGTAAACACAGAGTTAGGCAGCATGAGGTACCAAGAGTTAAACAATAAATTGAGACGGGCCACAAATAAAGCGAAAGAAGCATGGTGGAAAGCGCATTGCGAGGATTTGGAAAGTTTACAGAGAAAGGGTGAAATTGGTGCGCACTACAGTAAGGTTAAGTTATTTTCGGGTAGTAAAAATGGGAAAACCTGTGCTAAAAGTTAAAGATAAACGGGGTAAGATTACAGTTGACACAGAAAAGATCCAAGAGAGATGGAAGGAATATAGAAACACTGTATGGTAGAGAACTTAGACCAACAAGGTTAGACAAAGAAAATAAACATGAACTAGAAGAAGATAGCTTCGGTCCAGGCATAATCGAAGATGAAATAGAAAAGACATTAAGGGGGATAAAACCAAATAAGGCCGTGGGGGTGGACAGCATTCCTGTGAAACTATGATAAGATGTTAGGAAAATGTGGGAAAATTACTCTTTATGGACTGATTTGTAATATTTATGAGGAAGGAATCTGGCCGAAAGACTTTGTAAGATCAGTGTTAGTTCCTATTCCGAAAAAAGGTAAAGGCTACATCATGTGAGAACTACGGAACAATAAGTTTGATATCCCATGCTGCTAAAGTTGTTCTCAGGATCATCAACAAAAGGATAGAGAGTAAGGAAAATGATTACTTAGGGGATGATCAGTTTGGGTTTAGGAAGAGGAGAGGCATGCATGATGTCATTGCAGCTATGAGATCACTATTAGAGAGGAATATAGAATACAATCAGGACTTATTTGCCTGTTTCGTAGATTTCGAAAAAGCGTTTGATAAAGTGAATTCGGAAAAACTAATGAGTATATTGTAGAAAATAGGAATAGATTGGAGGGACAGGAGACTGATCCGCAACCTGTACATATCTCAGATTGCTCTGGTGCGAGTGAGGAACGTAGAGTCCGGATGGGCAGTGTTAGGAAGAGGGGTAAGGCAGGGTTGCCCATTGTCACCGGTACTGTTCAATGTATATGTAGAGAAAATTGCTGCAAGCACTGCTGAGTGAATTGGAGGTTCAGTGCGATAAATATGGGATGAGAATCAATATTAATAAACAAAGGTTATGCGATTTTCCAGAAAGGAAAAGGCTAACCTAAATATTAAAATAGGCAGGGAAAAATAGAGCAATTTGAGCAATTCACATATCTCGGAAGTGTTTTGGACCAACACGGTCAAAGTAGAAAGGACGTAAGGAGAAGAATTACGCCAGGCAAGGAGGCTTTCACAAGGAGGAGGGAGCTGATGACAGGGACGTTGAGTAGGGATATTAAGAAAAGACTCGTAAAAACTTTGATATGGAGCGTAGCTTTGTACGGAGCCGAGACGTGGTCACTGAAGCAGGAAAAAGCCGTAGATTGGAAGCTTTTGAAATGTGGGTATGGAGAAGAATGGAGAAGGTGCAATGGACCGAAAGGAAAACAAATGAGGAAGTACTAGGTATGATGGGTGAGGAGAGGGGTTTGTTGAGAGAAATCGTATGGAGGTAGGAAAAATGGATGAAGGGCGTATTGAGCGGCAGTGGGATGTTGAAGACGGCAATAGATGGGAAAATATTGGGCAAACGAGGAAAGGGCAGGATCAGGATAGGGATGCTGGACGGGATGAAGGGAGGAAGGAAGTACACAGAGAAGAAGAGGGACCTGATGTAGAGTAGGTTGCTCGATTGAGTTTCGTTTGCAGTCACAATTTAATTATGTGATAGTTGTGCCCATCCAAAAACCTATATTCACCGGTAGATTCCCTTATAATAATAATAGTCCCCGCAAGTTGCGTTTCGTGCACCGTTCGGTAACCGGGAATAAATAATGTTCACAATGTGAGGGGGAAGGAACGAGAGGGGACGATTGTGGTGGTTTCATTTTTGACCAGTGGAGAGAGACGGGAGGGAGGGAAAAGGATATGAGCCCTCTGGTCTCCCCGCTGCGCTCCTCCACACAACCCCTCTACCCCCCTGGGGAATTATTCACGTGGCGAGCGAATGATGCCATTCCAGGCGCGCAGTTGGACGAACTCGCATCCAAATCCGCGTCTGTTCATTTAACTGGGCGGACGAAAATGCTAGGACACGGACGCACATTGTAGGAAAGGAAGAGAGAGAGAAGATCGATGTGCTTAAATAAATATGTCCTCGAGTATGAGCACGACACACGATTGTGTATGACCTCGCGAATGCGAAAGCGCCCAGGTGTGGCATTCGCGGTGTTTTGGGAGGAAACTGGCGGAGGTTACCTGCCCGAGCGTGTCGAATTTGCAAAGAAAATGGATCATTGGCAATGACCATAACTACTATCGATGGTCTACATTATGAGCTAGGTTTCGGATGGACCCAGACCGAACATCGCCACATATCTTAGCTTCGTCTAATTAGAACCAACAGCGCGACAACCCACATTTTATTAACCCTTCAATTTCAATTTCGCATACAAACTACCTGCCTGAATTTCGTCCAACATACCTTTTCTTTTTCCAACTGCTAAAGTTCTCCTTTACATTACAATCTTTCAACATTTTATCGCCATTCCAAATGATATTTTTACGTCTTTCCTGCCTCTTTTGGATTTTCCCAAACAGGTCTTACTTCTGCCCAACCATGCCAAACACTTATTTGTTTGGTGTTCTTTCTGTCATTTGAGCTGTTCTATTTTTCTCTTCCCACATATGAAAGGCCTTCCCACATATCAAAGGCTTCTCTATAAGTTGAATTTTTTCCCTCCCCTAACTGTTGAGACCTTCTCTGTTCCGTGAAAGATTAATTACAAAAATATGAAAACAGCAAATATAGTATACAACACTACAACGTGAAACACATATGAAAGGAAAGGAGTTGTGTAACGACGCTGAGTCGTGGCAATAAATGGAGAACCAAATAAAAGGTTGGAAAATATTGAATAAAAAATAACAAAACATGCAAACTTCCGAATAATTCATCGATGATAAAAAGAAACAATATCTTGTCTTCTGAAAAAAAAGCAGACGAATATCTCACATTGACTTCATATTTGCAACCTTTGTTGCTTGGGAAACATTACAATCGCGAAGTAGAAATTATATTATATACGTATATAGCTCATAGGTTTGAATATGAAGAGGAGTACGTTTTTAAACAATGAAATAAAAGAGTATATATAAACGCTAAAATTTTCCGAAGCAATGTTTTATCGATTTCACTAATTTTATAGGCTCTCAATACTCGCATAAATAAATGGTAGCAAATCAATTTGACGAACATGCCCTACCATTTTCGTAGCGAAGTAAATTCCCTGTAACAGAATACATATGAAAGTTCAACCGTGCCACCCAGAGGCGGAATAGCAATTTTTGCACTGATGCAGAGCCGGCAGGATGAATACTATCTCGTGCATGGAATTTACCATACATTTGACTTAATTGGAGTTAATTAGCGTTTGGTTAGGAGGGAAGGCTGCTATGCAAATTTTAAAGTATTCACTCCGCCATTAGTTTCACTCTGTTATCAATCACAATGGTAAGGGGATTGCATTTTGCCAGTGAATGAACTCCTAGTAAGAAGAAAAAACATATGCTTATGCCAAATCAATCACTCTAATTCCTCGGTCTCTTTTTTTTCAAAGGAAAAGTTTGTGGACTACAATGCTTGCAAGATTTCCCATGGATGCAATATATTGGCTGCTGTAGAAGAAGTCGCAGATGATGAACTGGTCTCTTAATTTCGTCAATTTTTATCAAGAGCAAGAAATAACTATCCCCACGGGAATATATGGTAGAGTTAATGCTAGAATCAGTTTCTTATGAATCTATCAGGAGTAATTATGTTTTATTTAGGGTGTAAACTATTATTTGTATGAACGTTTCACACATAACGTTTCATCTACATCTACTTAATAACCCACAAGCTGCCGCAAGGGCGTGTGGCGGGGGATGTTAGGGGCCCAGCCGTAATTAAGGGGAAAAAACCTGCATGCGAAAGCCACAAACAAACCATGGTATAAATTCATAGAAAAACCCTTAAAACCCTAACAAATGCAAACAACAAACTACCAATTAGCATACACATGGATCCACGTTTCGCCTTGTCGCACTCCAGTCTTCATTATTTTCCTTGCGTCACCTGCGCTCACACACATCGCTCAGTCCTATGAATGTCAGCGTCAATTTTCAATCATTCATGCCTAGTTAACTTCGGTCAATTTTTCATTGCGTGTTCTTTTTCCTGGCAAAGAAAATGGTTTCCGAAGCTGTATATATTATAATAAGAATTTTAATAGTAAGCATCAGGGGAGGTAAGCTAAGGTTAATGGTGTCACTAGGGATAATCGGGTAATTAGTAGAAGTTTATCAGGGAACGGAGAAACGGTTGAGGGAAACCCGGCATTGGGATTAGCCTACTTTCATAAAGAGAGGCGCCGAATTGTGATAAGATATACTGTCCCTCCCGATGGGTGGTGGTGTGCTCTACATAAAATTCTATCAATATTCAAACACCCCAAGTAAGGATCGGAGCATAATTGTAAAAACCCTATAATTACCAGAAATCGAACCCGGATCATCTGGGTAGGAAGCTAGTAGCATGGACACTGCACCATTCCGATTCTCGTCGTATCCAAACAGATGTGTTGCGACTTACTAGGGTGTCACGAAGAAATTGTTCGCGAAGTTATGGATGGATGGAGCGACTTTACTTGAGGGCTAGGCGGTCGAGTGACTCCCATTTCGATTCAAATGAAATTCATATTGCTAATCAATATTAAACATGAAATAATTAATATTTATTAAAAATATGAATTACTGCCAACTTGTTAAGGTTAGAAATCGTTGATTTTGAATGCAAATAAATGCTATCTTTTGTCAAACCAAACGGAATCCCATAGCGCAACAAAAGTCAATCTCGTAGGGATAATTTGAACTTAATTACTTGCAGGGTGAGGTCACGGAGTCGATCCTATGGCGCTGAACATCTCATTAATCGAATCGATTCCGGTTTGAACTACGCGGATTAAATAACAGAAATTAGACTCCGGCACACGAGCGTTATAAATTCTCGTATAACCTGTGCCAAAGTGACATTCATATTAAACCCAGAGGGAACATGGCACGTGATTTTTAAAAGATAAGGGTAAGCTTAATTAGCACAATTATTAAAGTGAATTCACAATTCAATGCAGTTACAATTACGTTTGAAGGTTTGTTTGAAAAGGAGACGAGAGGGTCTGGTGGATGGATAGTTGGGCGACATACTGCCTTGTCCCGAGTTCAAACTCCAAGTAATTCTAAACTCAAGTGGTGTGATTCTTTGGGAAAAAATCTGAGAAACCATAAAAGACTCAAGGAAAGGAAATGACACCCTCACCACGAATGTGTTCCACATCGAGCACCATAAATGTTGGCACCAGATGAGTGCGATTCACCCCCACTTATCATACCAACTATAGGGCCCCGTTTCTCAAAGATAAGGGTCGATTTACATGTCCCCGGAAGGTACCCTTAAAGGTAATATAAAGCTTTCAAATTCAAATGCTGTGTAAAGTAGGCCAGTAAAAATGTGCTAAATCATTTCTAGCAGTCAGTAAAATTGGTAAGTGCAAATTGCATGGACTTGTAAACTGACTTGTAGAGCTTTTGTGCCCCCAGGTCGACTTTCTCGGGTTTTATGTGCTCTCGTACGATGCTGCTCCTGCGGATTTGAACGCATACGTGGAATAACTGAATCGAATTCTAAAGATTTAGACGAGAACCGATGACGAATTCTGAGAATGAAGGGCAAAGTAGAACATAGACCAGAGAAATGGAATAGTAAGGAAATCGAAATAAAAATAGGACTCGAGATCTGTGGAACGTTCAGCGTATCTACGTATTCCTGTGAACACTTCCCTCTGTGCACTCACTAATGATTTGGAGTGAATTTGGTTGAAGAAATGGGAAAACACGAGGGAAATGTATGGCATGATTAATGGACGAATAATTGGAAACACCACATCTCCTTTGAGACATTACGGCGCGTAACGTGGATCAATTCTTTCTAAAACATAACAGAAAGCATGTGCCAAAAGCCCATGTGGGATCTCGGCGTAATAGCCACCAATTTTAATTATCTCTCTCGACTTCACACAACTCTTACTCAAAATAGATATGAATAAAATAGGATAATCCCACAAGACTGTGTTAAAATCTGATGATATGAGAATGAAAGGAACAAATGACAGGAGATGAACATGAGAGAAACCTTATTGCCACAAACCAATAAAAAATCACTTATAATAAAACACATTTAATGCATTGTTTTTACGATAAATAAAACTGCAGGCACGAACACGCGTATTTTCTCATCCAAAAGGCCATGGCTAAGCGAAAAAATGAGGGAGAAATTAATACTACACATTTTTGGTGCTAAGGAACTAGTGATCATTCGGGCGAATCATCGAAAGAAAAATATCGACTGCAAAGTACATAATATCGAAATCAAACTGTTGATAATAGTGAATCATTCATGTTTATAATTCCTACTCATTATAATAATGTAACTTATCACTCATATTGCATCCCTAAGCGCCGAAAACTTCAAATTTCCCACCACCACCTTCTCTTCAAAAGCACCGCGGGGAGTTGCCAATTGACGATGGACTAGGACACCCCTTGAGAGCTACTCGATTTTACTATTTTCACAGGAGTTTTCCCTTCCCGTACTGAACTGAATGCCTATTTGAAAAGTCTGTGGAGGCATACCGAAATACTTTGTTTGCTTAGAGGGTCGTCTGGGCGATAGTAAAGGATACCTTTATGAGGGATACGGTGAGGACAGATGAGATGTTTTCCATCACAATTCAGTCGCAGGTTGACGTGAACTCTCACATTTCCAGGGGGATAAAGGGCAAAGTGGAAGCAGCAAGAGGGTGCATGGAAGTGTTTTCAAATTCTATGTGGTTCCGCATTGACATGAGGGAGATCTGTCAAAATCATCGGCGTCAAATCACTCCCATCTCGGCAATTCCCATCGTTCAGTCAATCCGGAAAAGTGATGGAATGTTGGGTTGGTAAAACCATAACATAGTTCTTGATTTCTTATTTTGTTCCATTTCATTGTTAGGGGCCCGGAAATTCCATCGAAAATTCGCAAAAGCCTCCGTTCCACTCCATACACCCTTGCGATCTAATGTATACATGTTTCTATATTTTGAGTCGACACCTTGTTAAAATATTCCTCCGCTGCTTAACCTAACGCATCCACCACGGAATAAATATTTTACGGGTATCTCATATATCATGCGTATCTAATCTTATATTTTCATTTGCACCAGACGAGTATATCGATATATTTTTGGTAGTGCTCCTAGATTCGCTAAATGTGGGAATGGAAGTGTAAGTCTAATGGGTAGAGGGCTCGGCTAACAACCGGTTGTTGTCCAACAAGTGTTCCGGTTTAAATTCTGGTTATTCCTACAATGCCAACACAAAATTTTTGCGGAGCAATTTTCTAAGAATTACAAGCAATGCGATCAAAAGAAGGTGCAGGTAAAATATAGTTTCTCCTTGCCATGAATACTTGAATTTCACACACCATAGAGTCATATGTTCGAGGTTGTTTGACCTATTGTAGCAAATCAAAGTCAACGTAAGCATGGATTGATATCGCGTCGACCTGGTAATTCACTGATCTACTGATAGTTTGTCTTACGCTCCTCTGCTGACTCGAATCGCACGACTAAGCTCTCAGATTGACTCTCCATTTATGTATCGAACCAACCATCAAGTTGGCGACCGGGCATAGATTAGAAGAGCACAGTTTGGATAGGATGGTCCTTGAGTTTGACCTCGGAGGAAACTTAGTGCTTGCTGCCACAGGTTCATCAACAAGTCAAAAAACGAGTTGCAAAAACATGTGGTCC
The DNA here is from genome assembly GCA_037158775.1 of Hetaerina titia. Lineage (NCBI taxonomy): Eukaryota > Metazoa > Arthropoda > Insecta > Odonata > Calopterygidae > Hetaerina > Hetaerina titia. The sequence continues at coordinate 14,632,054 of CM073775.1, forward strand.
TCGAAGATGAAGCTGATGCTTTTTTTTCAAATTTCAAAAATGTCTGTGGAATGACAAAATTTTTCAAATGTTTTCAATTCAACAGACATTTTGTCGGCAACTATTTGTGACATCAATAACATTAGGCAAGATAAGAACGCAGACAAGAGAGCCTTGAAGGGCGGAATAATCCGCGGGAATTTCTGTATATGTTGGAGGTTGAGTTTTAAAAGATTCAAGATGTTCCAAGAAACTGCGGGAGATGCCGCAACAGTAACTTTTAACGGAGTCATCCGCTAACATGCATTTCAATGCGACAATTTTAGAGTGTAAAGATCATTCGCGGTCAAGGCGGTCAAGGCAAAACACCAAGATTGTTGCAGTTACACATTTAATTAGTGAACTGGGGAGCTAAATCTACGCCTACACAATACCCTGCAAGGACGTGTGGCAGGGGGTGGTAGGTCACCAGCTATTATAGATATATTCCCTCTATTTCCTTATGCACCTGGTCACTACTCTCTTCACATTCTCTGGAGAATCGGAAGCCTCCGTTGGACAACTTCCTCTCTCCCTTTTGTCTACGCTGGAACTCTTTGTCGTGACTAGTTATACGAGTCTCGTATATTCTATTAAAAATCCTTCTTAGCCCTCCATAAATGATTCATTCTTCTTCCTTCTCTAGTGATTTTGCTCCCATAATAGCAAAATTCGTGCACTTGTTTTAGAGTGTCTTTCCTTACTTCCTCTTAGAATTCACCTCCTCTGCTTAAAATAGAGACGATTACTTTCACTTTCACTTGTTCATATTGAGGGTGCACCTGTTCAACCCCTTTTTCTTAGTCACTAATACAGAAAACAGGATTTCTTTCTTTCTTAAAGGCATAGAATGATGTCATCGGCACTGTGCACTTATCCTTTGTCCCTGTATTCGTAAGCCAACTCTCTGTAAGTCTTGTAAGTGTATCTGCAAGTATTTTCGTCAATCGCACTCAAGTCCTTACCGAGTTGCAGGTTACATATGCAGGGTGATGATGAGCTACCCTTCTTTACCCGTTTTACACGGGGGCTGTCCAGAAAGCAACTTACATTTTGAAATAAAATGGTAACCTAGTGACAAGAGGAGAAGAATTTTTATTATATACATTTGGAAGGGGCATTCTCAAACTATTTTTCTGTATAGCCGCTCTTCAAATTGAGGCATTTATCATTACGATACACAAACTTTCCAATTCCGTCTCTGAAGCCATCTGCCGCTTATTACAAGGCTAGACCGACCATTGCGATGCTCGTCGTGAACATTTGTACAGCCATTTTAAAACTAAATGCACCACTGCCTCACTCCACATTCACTCATTATTCCGTATTCTAACACTTCACAAAGTTGCCTGCGAATTTCAATTGGCTTGTGGTTTTTTCCCTGTAAAAACCTAATCACAGATCGTACTTCACAACTTGCAGGAATTTCAGCTGCAGCGCACACTTTAACAGTTCGCAACCGCAGCGGGATGCGTAATAAGTTTAGGGATGTTTGGACACCAAGATAGTATGTAGATGTAGGGGTAGTAGAGGATGTAGATAGTAGTAGAGGATGTAGATGTAGATTACTTATGGGATGATCAGTTTGGGTTTAGGAAAGGAAGAGGTACGCGTGATGTCATTGCAGTAATGAGATCACTCATCGAGAGGAATATATTAAAAAAAATAATAATCCCCCTGCCACACACCTTTTTGGTGGCTCGCAGGGTATTTATGTAGATAGTGTTTCTAGTCCTACCCATCGCCACCCTGGGCCCAAACGTAAGTTACTTTCTGAACGGCTCTGTATTTGTAGCATATTTCATGTTTCTCCATATATAACCACTGTCGGCTGCTCTCTGTATATGGAGTGTCAATCTCGTTTAATTGTAGTCCGTTCCGATTTCTTTCAAGACACTTACATCATATTACACCCTCATTAGCCTTTTCTGGATCAATTATTGAAGCATGCATTGATTGATCATTTCACATTACAATTATAAATCACTTGTATATTCTTCTGAGAGCAAGAATCGATTCTCATTTTCTTGTTCCTTTTTTTAAAATCCTAAAAGTAAATATCTCGAATGTGGACATTATATTTTCGCCCTGGTGTCGGTTCCTTTGAGTGGATACGTACTTCCGCGTGGGTACTTCACCGGTCACTGTCACCAATCCGCTCCGCCAATCACGTCACGAAGCGAAGAGGGGTTAAGGGGTAAGAGAAAGAGGGAGAAAGGAGATCGACCGAAAGTTCGAGGCACGCGGATTGATGTGCGGACCCACCGGCCTCCCTCGCCATTATACTCCCGCTTTGCACTCTCACCCCACCCCGCTCCCGTCAACCAAAAGGCAGAGACACCGAGGGAGAGATTGGGACGGGAGGCGCGGTAATGGTGCGGTCGACGATGACTGTGGAAGCGAAAGAGGAGCAGCAACGTGGGTATTTTGCCACGGGGAGGAGGGAAAGAGAGGGAGGGAGGAGAGAGGGAGGGGAGAGAGGGAGGGAGGGGGGTTGGGAGATGAAGCGAGTGACGGCATATGCATGGGAGTGTCGAGAGAGACGTGGGGATGAGACGGGGGGGGAGGTTCTCGGGAACGGTGGGTCTGGTTGTGGATTGTAAGGGACGGAGGGGGTCGGTGATTTTGCACGTTGGTAGGGAGGGGGTGAGTTGGATGTGGGTGTATATGCGCCGGAGAGGGAGAATGAGCGAGTACTCGGCGCGCGGAGACAGCATTTTCGCCGCGGTTGCGTCATCAACCCACTCGCACGCACACACTTTTGCACAACACACACACGCACGGGCGAATACACACACACACACAAACACACACACACACACACACACAGTCACACGCAAATATTCGGTGAAAACAAGATGTGAGCTCCATTCCGCTCGTCAAATTAAACGCGGGTCGGGGGAGGAGTGTGGGTGGGTTTCTTTTCGCTTCTGTTCGCTCCGCTTTTGCGCTCGGAGGGGAGGTCGTCGGGAAGTGAAAGGGTGGTGGAGGGTTAAAAAAAATAAGCCCAACTCCCTCGCTCGTCACCGAAAACGTACAACCACACCCGGGACGTGAAGTGGCTGGGGAGGGAGGAGGGGTGCCCGCGGGGGCGAATCCGTTTGCGTTGGGTGAGTCGGACTCAAGAGTGGATGTGGGCGTGCCCCCCCCTCCCCCTTTTCCCTCTGGGAACATGGGGAGGTTAAAAGGAGACGTACGGGCGGTATGTGCACGGGATGTCGCCGGGGATGATCTCGTCTCCCGTAGTACGCTTCCATGTGGTTGTCTGCACGGCGTCAGGTGACTGAATGAAGTATTAACGGAGAAGGCACACGCCCAGAAAGAGCACCCATGAGTCCCGTTTGATGAATTTCCTGGGATAAGGATATTTCGTCATCACGGGAAACTCGATACTTTGCGACGCAGATGCCTGAAGGCGACAGACGAATAAACAGGTGATAGCGTCATTCATTAGAGTCGTCAGCGGTGCGCTCTTCAGAGAACGTCGCACAGCAAGCTTTGCCTCATCGCCCTCCAGCCTTTGGTCTCTTCAGCTTCTCATCATTCCTCATGGACCCATTTAAATGAGCAACCATCGATCCTAAATTACTAGATCGACAATCGTAATTTACCATTCCAGTCGTTATTGCCGTTCAATAATAAGCGACAACACATATTCTTTAACTGTCGTCATGATTGGTATTTTACTGCCATTAACGTTGTTACAATTTGATGACTGATTTATATCATTTTCGTTCTTGAAACCATAAAAATGATCAAATCATGAAACGACTGATGATCGAGCATTGTTTGTTGTTGGCAAAACTGTGCTTACCAATCATAACCTAGCGACATGCTCATTCGCCTGATTTCTAAATTCCCTTCACAGTTCATCACTTCATACTCTTTTTCTACTTTCTTATTTATTTCTCCCAATCCTTTCTAGAATTCATTATTTCGCGTTTACGTCAACCATTTCTCAGTAATTCTTCAGTAGCTATGTCTAACTCAAATAGCTTAGACTTTTCTATTGCCACAAAGTTCCATTTTATTAAAAATTAGGTCACATTCGGAATGTGCGGCTAGCATGATAAGGAATACTATATTTTTGAATAAACTGAAACGTTACTTTAAAATTTAGAAATACTGACTTATCATGCAATAAGGTGTATTCTCGTCATCATAAATACTCTAATATGCGCTAGACCCTGACTAGTGTATGATTTAATGCTAAGGTCACAATCCTTAGCCTGCAAGGATTTTGAATTTTTATTTGATTGTTACTTTTACATCAGCCAATGGGTTATTATGCTGCTATTTGGGTTCAAAATGGGCTCATAATGTTAGCAAAACCATGCTTTTGGTTTCGTTAAAATAATACTGCCGATTGGTCAATATCATTAAAATTAATAATTGCATCATTTTGTTACGCCTTGGCTACTAGTAGACTTAGTAAATAGTGAATGGTGGCAAGTTTTATGACGATATTCTCGTCATGCTGTATGGTTAATTGATTTAGGAATGGTAGAACACAAGAGGGAATAGTTGTGGTTGAGAGGGAAGCACTTTACCACGATCAAAACGAGGAACATCCTATTCACCGGTCTCAGTGAATTCACGTGAATTATTTCCCACAGACTGTTCTAGTATAGGAGCACGAGTAGCAATGAATCTTTCGCGCAAATATTTTGTTGAGCCAAACCTTGCCTATGAAAGAGGGTAGATATGCAGCTAATATTTCGGTGGTAAATAGGCATTCCGGATCAGTGTTTATTATTACGTACTATTGTTTATTGAACATTTAAAATTAACTCCCAACTTCTTGGTTGACCTAATACAAGAATATCTTTAAAAAGAGCTTACTTTTGTTGTATCAGACCTTATTCAACTGTTTTAATTCTTTATTTGTTGGATACATTCGTCTCCAAAAATTATATTCCAAATTAATTAAGTTACTAGCGAAACATTATCTACCAATGCTTTGTCGTTTTCATCATGGCATTATATATGTTAAAGTTTTTGACAATTGTTATTTTGCTTTCATTATATTAATTTATAATGAAAGCGAACTTTATTCACTGATGTTAAAACGTTATGTGAGCGATAACCCAACGTCAAGTAGTAAAGATTTCCTGATTAACACTGATGAATATAACCTTTAGTGATCCACAATAATGTTACGCAATCAACTCATAATCTTTTACTGGTCTTCGTCATTATGAGTTATTGATTGATTGATTGAGTATCTATGGTCATCATGCTTCATTTCCGATGATTGAAATCACACGTGTCAAAATATGAAGTAATACTAATCTGTAATCTCAATGGAAAATGAGGTTGCCGTCTATAGGGGAACATGAAGCAGCGGTCAGAAAAATGCAAGGAGTTTGTAGCAAAATACGTTCATCAACCCTACAGGTTTTTGTATCTTCAAGCCCTTCGTCAAGTGCCTATGCGTGTACACTATTTTTAATCAAGTTCAAACCGTCCGCAAAATAATCTCCGCAGATTTGAATAATTTTATTTATCGGCCTCTGACTGGAAAATCGAATTTCGAACCTCACCTTGAGGTTAAATCATTTTACTCGGAGAGAAAATGGAATTTTTTACGTGAGTTTCCAATGCGACGAGTGTCACTTTTAATACACTTCTCCGGTTAAAAACGTAAGAACCCAAACCGACGAAATGAGGTTATCGTCCGTTCTTTTGCTTCATCACCGGGCTTCATGTTTGATGACGGCAGCGTTACTCCCCGCTCCTCACTCCCGTACACCACTCTCCCTGGTGTCAAAAAATACATGAGAAAGAGAGAGAGATGCAGAATAATATAGTTTGACCATCAATTGAATAAAAATAATCAAAAGGCCACCTAAAAAAAGAAGAACGAGGCCGAAATTGCTTTAAATTGTCATCCCGCCGGAGAAATCAACCAAGTGAAAGGTTAACTCACCTCCCCTCCATATAGTTTCTTTTCATACTTCTCCTCCTCCATTTCCCTTTCTCGCATTTCGGGCCCGGAAAATTGTTGCCCTCAATGAAGCTCATAAAAGAAAAATGAGAGACGGAGTGGAACGCAAACGGAAAGGATGGAAAAAGAGAGGCGAGAAGAGGTAAAGAGAGTAGGGGAAATATGGGGACAGAGAGGGAGAGGATAGAGAGAGGACGAAAGGGTAAAGTACGGTGGGGAGGGAGAACGCAGTGGAGGAAAAAGAGTTGAACACGAGAAAGGAAAGAGGGGAGGTTTTGTGGGGTGAGGGTGGGGGCGACGCGATATGTTGAGTGAGTGTCTGATGCGAAAGTGGTTCGAGGGAAGGGAATTGAAGTGTTTTTTTTGTAGAGGAGCGAGGGGGTGAGGAGAGGGTGAGTGGGAGTTAGGCAAGGGGGTGTGGAGGAAAACGCTGGGAAGAGAGGAGGAGGGAGGGAGGGAAAGGGAGAGTAGGTAGAAGAGGCCTTTTGATATGACAATGGCGAGTCAAATGAAACCAAAGCACTTAATGACTAGCAGCTTTGTTGGCGCGTGTGCGGTTTTGCCCCAGTTACGATTCGCGGGGAGTATCCGACCTCCCCCTTCACCTCTCCTCTCTCTCTATATTCGCGGGGTGTTTGTGCGCGGAGTGGGTGATGGGAAGGGAAGGAGTGTGCGGAGGGGAAGAGCGGAGAAGGGGACGGGAGAGTGGCGGAGATGATGTGCGTGTGTGTGTGTGTGTGTGGCTGAGCGTGAGAGTGAGTGGGCTTGGAAGAGGGGTGGAAATATGGTGGTCTCTGGGTGGGGAACGGGGTGAAAGCAAGGTTTCAGGGGGATGGGTGTACATTTCGGCGGAGGGGGAGCGTGGCAGGGAAGGGAACCAGGGAGCGTGGCAGGGAAGGGAACCAGGGAGCGGGAAAAGCGCCTGCGAGGATACAAGGGACCGGGTGGGAGGAGGAAGAGGGAGAGAGGGAGGGGAGATAATTAAATTTGCACGCATAAATATGTTTGCGTAACCGGAGACCAATCGTCACCGCATTTACTGAACGTGAAGGAACTTCGACTTCGCCTCTCCCCCTTGCATTACCCCATCCAGCCTCCGGCCTTTATCCCTCTCTCCCCAACCCCATCTACCCCCCCTCCCCCTAACTCCACGACCCCCACCAGACCGTCTGGCGCACATATTTTCTTTTAATAAAAACAGATTATCTCTCAAAAGCGTTCGCGGTAACATGTCAGTCGCTCTCAAAATCGCACCTAATTTGCCAAGTCCTTTTATGGGCTCACCCACCCGTGAAATGTCCCAAAGATGTCACAACACTTTCTGCAAACTGACCATTGAGGTATTACTATAACTAAAAGTGGTCTAACGGCTAAGTTAATATCTGATGAACACAGAGACCAAATAGAACTACAGCTGTAGCCCTCGTCTGACATTACTGAAAGTAAAGCAAGCACAAAGGTTACTTAGCCTTTTTCATGAGAGTATATGCTCGACATATTTCGTCTAACCAATTTCATTCCGTAAAAAATACATTATATTTTTTCTCCTCCCCTCACTTAAGCAAAATTATCCCCTCCATGCCATAGTCCTCAACAATTCATTATTGTCTCTTTCCCCTTAGCTTGCCATGCCCTGAATTTCGTCGTATGTTTTCCATTCCGTCCATTTAATTTCATAAGGTCTCCAGCGAACACGCGTCTAAAAGACCTCTGAATGCCTATCCTCAACATACCTCTGAATGCCTATCCTCAAGCCTCAAATACTGAGCTAAGATACTAAGTTTCTGAGCAATGAAAAACTGTGCTATACACAGCTAAATCAAAACTTTTCTTTTCTATTTTCTTCACCACATTGCTAAACGCTCTCGCCATCAACTCCCACTTATTTGTGCATGCTTATTTTCTAAAAGCAATTATTTATTTGCTTAAGAGTCCTTCCTCAGTGTCCCTCATCATCGAAAATGCACTTATAGGACGTACATGTTGAAACATTTGCGTGACAATCGGCTTAACTCCGCTGCCCATTGCTACCCATTCTAATTTTTTTAACGATAACGAATTGTTATTGCTAAGCCAAGCAAATCAAATCAGTTGTTCCATTTAGGTTTCCACTAAAACCCACAAAAATTTCTGACGGCGTGTGAATTCACATATTAGGGCAGGGGGGGCAGTACTTTACCCTGTGCCGGTTATGGTTTCCTAGGAATATCTGGTACCCAAAAAATCTCATACCTTTGGGTGGGGCTGTGGGTGCTCAGAGAGGATCACCCGGGAATCGAACTTCGATGTATTTTGTTTTTGTATCTATACTCTTTTTATAGAAATAAACATATGCGAGAGTACACAAATGTGTGCATATCTATAGTATATATGTATGAATGTATATGCATATGGTATATATCCATATATCTATTATTTGTACAAACATGTATATATACATATAAGTATGTACACAAACGCTCGTATACACATATTCAAACTCAAAAACCCGCTATTTGGCGAACATGGCGGGTTTTCGAGTTTTCATATGGCGAACATAGAATATAAATAGAGAGCACGTGAAAGGACACCTACAGAAAATTTAAGCTTTCGGTCTTTTCTGAGGACCTCTTCAGCCCAGATTGGAAGATTTCGGGGCGAGGTAATGCGTAGAATTCCTACCCGATGTAGTCACCAATCTAGAGGCGAATACTCGCGAATCCGGGTACATATTAGCGTTCCGATCTTTTTAAATTCCCGGGCTGAACCGTCACCGGCCTCTACTCAGCATTCCCTGCGCCTTCCCTACCTCAATCCTCACATTCTCATATATATATATATATATATATATATATATAGATGATTTCTTCGAAGTAACACGGAAGTGTTGAATAAAAAACTTAGACAGTAACACAAAGTACGAGAACACTGACTCAGTCATATCTTATCTTCCGAAGAAGACGGAGCTCAAGTCCGTCGAAATTATCAAGAGAATATTGTGAGTGTTCTTTTTATGTGTTCTCGTACTGTGTGTTACTGTCTAAGTTTTATATATATATATATATATATATATATATATAAATACAGAACAGAGCCTCCTCTTACTCCTAATTCCTCTTGAGAAAGGTGGTTGCACCACCGCAAATTCGAGAACTAGTGAGTCCCTCTTTAATATGTTTTAGTTTCTGTGTTTGCTATGACTATTTAGTGAATTTTATATATATAGGCGGGTCCGGTGGTCCGGTGGAAAGAGCGTTGGACTACTGACCGGAGGGTCCCGGGTTCAATTCCCGGACAAGGCTCTCTGGGCACCTGCAGCTCCACCCAAGCTAGTTGATTTTCGGGTACCAGATCTTCCTGGGAAACCATAACCGGCACAGGGAAAGGAACTGGCCCCCCTACCCTGAAGCGTGAATATTCACACGCCGTCAAGCTTGGTACATGGGTGAGCTCTACCATCACCTACTAAACCGACCTTCGGGTTGTTTACTGTGTTTATGGTTATATATATATATATATATATATATATATATATATATATATATATATATATATATATATATATATATATATATATATATATATATATATATTCACAGATCTGTGCTAACAGATAAAGATAAATGGGGTAAGATAATAGTTGAACGAGGAAAAATCCAAGAGAGATGGAAGGAATATATAGAAACACTGTATGGTAAAGAACTTAGGCCGACAAGGTTAGACATAGAAAAGGAACATGACGTAGAAGAAGATAGCTTAGGTCCAGGCATACTCGACGATGAAATAGAAAGGGCATTAAAGGAGATGAAAGCAAATAAGACTGTGGGGGTGGACAATATTCCTGTAGAAATGTTGAAATGGTTAGGGAAAGGTGGGAAGAAGGCCATATATGGACTGATTCGTAGTATCTATGAGGAAGGAATCTGGCCGGAAGATTTTGTGAGATCGGTGTTAGTTCCTATTCCAAAAATGGCAAAGGCTTCGTCATGTGAGGATTACAGAACAATAAGTTTGATATCCCACGCAGCTAAAGTTATTCTCAGGATCATCAACAAAAGGATAGAGAGTAAGGCAAATGATTACTTAGGGGATGATCAGTTTGGGTTCAGGAAAGGAAGAGGTACGCGTGATGCCATTGCAGTAATGAGATCACTAGTCGAGAGGAATATAGAATACAATCAGGACGTTTTTGCCTGTTTCGTAGATTTCGAAAAAGCGTTTGATAGAGTGAATTGGGAAAAATTAATGCGTGTATTGCAGAAAATAGGAATGGATTGGAGGGACAGGAGACTGATCCGCAACCTGTACATGTCCCAGACTGCTCAGGTACGAGTGGGGAACGGAGAGTCCGGATGGGCAGTGTTAGGAAGAGGTGTGAGGCAGGGTTGCCCATTGTCACCGGTACTGTTCAACGTATATGTAGAGGAAATGATTAAAGAGGCATGGGAAGAACTGGAGGTAGGAATGAAAGTCGGAGGGGAATTCGTAAAATCGGTTAGGTTTGCGGACGACCAAGCATTAGTTGCTCAGTCAGCCAAGGGGTTGCAAGCATTGTTGAGTGAATTGGAGGTTCAGTGCGATAAATATGGGATGAGAATCAATATTAATAAAACAAAGGTTATGCGATTTTCCAGAAAGAAAAAGGCTAAGCTAAACATTAAAATAGGAGGGGCAAAATACTGCAGGTAGAACAGTTTACGTATCTCGGAAGTATTTTGGACCAACACAGTCAAAGTAGTAGGGACATAAGGAGAAGAAATGCACTAGGCAAAGAGACTTTCTCAAGGAGGAGGGAGTTGATGACGGGGACGTTGAGTAGGGATGTTAAGACAAGACTCGTAAAAACTCTGATATGGAGCGTAGCTATGTACGGCGCGGAAACGTGGTCGCTGAAGCAGGAGGATAGACGTAGATTGGAGGCTTTTGAAATGTGGGTGTGGAGAAGAATGGAGAAGGTGAAATGGACCGAAAGGAAAACAAATGAGGAAGTACTAGAAATGGTGGGGGAGGAGAGGGGTTTGTTGAGAGAAATCCTATGGAGGCAGGAAAAATGGATGAAAGGCGTATTGAGCGGTAGTGGAATGTTGAAGAGGGTAATAGAGGGGAGAATGTTGGGCAAGCGAGGTAAGGGTAGGAACAGGATAGGGATGTTGGACGGGATGAAGGGAGGAAAGAAGTACACCGAGATGAAGAGGGACCTGATATAGATTAGTTTGCTAGGTGGGGAGTCACAAAATGTTTATTTGATAGTTGTGTCCATCCAAAAACCTACCTTAACCGGTAGATTACCTAATAATAATATATATTCACATGGATATAGATATAAGTAAAAGGGATAGGTAGTAAAAGGCACATATAAAAGACAAACACAAGGGAGGTGGGGAAGGCGGAAAATACGTACTTGTATAATTAGGCTAAATATGCATACATAACACACATACACTCGAAAATAGGGATAAATATAAATGTAAGTGAAACACTAACTTGTGATTAACATTTTGGTGGTCCCAGCAACCTTCATCTAAATGTGAGGAGGAACTGTCAATACTACTGATGAGAATTACTCTTTGTATTTTAATGAGCGTGGCTGTGACCTCTGAAATTATTGTCACAAGTAAGCGTTTTTTTCGTGTAAATGTGTGTATATTTGCATATACGTGTATACTTGTATATATATATGTACCTCAGGTTGGAGTTCTGAATGTAGAAACTGGAAATTGGAAGCCAGTTGTCAGATTTTCTGAATATCAGACCTTTCTGAGAAACCGCGTTATATAGTATCCTGGAGTGAGAAATTTTGTTGCCATTTCTGTCAATGGAGGGATTTACATGTCGGATTGGGACGAGTGTATTTGCTGTCTAAATGTACGAAGACATAAAGAGCATTAAAGTGAATGGATGCGAAGAATGAAGATTTGAAATCAGATAATCAAATAGGTTTATAAGATTTCATACTTAAAGAAAACTCTGACTGACACTCATTATATAGTAAGTTCAGGCTTACGGGAGTCAACATTTCGATGATGAAATATCATTCATCGAGACAGAGATTTTAACTCGAATGCCGCGATTTATTTCAAAGTTCCTGAACGAGTTAAGCTACCGCGAAGTGGAAAGGACGGCCTCGGTTAACTGTTTTATGGAATCGTATTTGTTAGAGATGTATTTATTACCGGAGATGAATGTCAGTCGTGTCTCATAAACGGAATCACTCAAATGCAAAAAGTTATTGACGCTCGTTCATCTGCTGCCAAGTTAGCCTGATTTAAGGTATATTCGAGTTTTCAGTAGACTATGATGTAGTCGATGAGTGAGAGGAAAATATGTTCGAGCAGCGGCCCATTGAAGTCATATTCTTAAGATCTTAGGACGATAATCCAGGATGATTTTTTGGCGAGGGGGTATGTGCCAAAACTAAAAATATAGTCAGAGAACTAGCAGAAATGTGTGCTACGAATTTCTTTGCTTACAATACAAAAAAGCATAGGTGATGAGTAAATTTAGGCTTGATGAGATCTCATTTATGTTTTTGATATCATATTATTTCTCTATTTATGCGAAATAATATTAAAAGAATACGTGTATACACACACAAACATACATATATATATATATATATATATATATATATATATATATATATATATATATATATATATATATATACCAAGGCAAAGGTGTAGTAAATGTAGTAAAGTAATTGCTACTATTTAAACCAAAGATTTTGGAAAAATTGAAGGAATTGTGGAATTATGTCGCAAAAGTTACTTTAATGGAATTATCCGCTCATAAGTATCGAAGTGCAGACATTTGACTTCAATTTTTTATTTATGAGAAGGATACTGGAGAAATTATTAATTAAAAAAAAACTTGAATGCCCTAAATTGGTTTGTGCTACGTTTTATACATTCTATAAAATTGAATTTGAATAGTATTGAAATGCGATAACAATGGCGACTCGATAAAGACAGAAAATCTATACCGTTGATTTAATTTTGGTGACGTTTGTACTAATGATTTATGGGGATTACATATTATTGCTTATATTGTTTTTTGGTCAATATTATTCTGACCAAATGTTCCAAAAGGAAATAAATATACGCGAAGCAAGATTCTGGTTATGCCAATAGGACAATGCGATCAGTGGCCTAATTAAATGGTTATTTGCCTTACCGTACGGTATTTCGTCACAACATCTTGTTCCTTTAGAGTCTCCAAAAATTTCATAGCCTCAAAATCTGAACTGGCTATGACACTTGACCGGGCATCGAGGGATCAGGGTTCGAATCCTGGACAAGGCGAATGATTTCTTACGCTCTGAAATTGTTTCCTTGAATATATAAATTCCACGTAAACGATGTATAAATTCCAGTGACCTTAACCACGACGACCTTAAAGTGACCTTTCCTGTGGGAAATCATCGTGAACAATATTATTTTAATTCAGAGTAATTAATCGGACGTACCTGCAATTGAGCTATCTCGAAGGCAAGAAAGATAGAGATCCGCTTAAGGCGTCATTCTCGTCCCATCTCTGGGCGTTCTCATCGCGTCGCCTAATTTCAGTCGAAGACCTTCATGAAGTTCTCCTTGTCACCTCCACCGAGAGGGGAGGTCCGCCTCTTCGGGTTCGTCTCGTACGCGGACGCAGGGAGCAGAACGTATTTCCATACTCGGAATGTTTTAATTTCGTAGGCCTAGGCCTCCCCTCGCTTCGGAGAATGGGGAGGGAGAGGAAGGAAAGAGGGATGCGGGATCCCGGGCCAGGGTGAACGAGGGAGGAATTTCGGTAGGTCGTGGTCTCCCTCCCACCCCGCCCCACCCCTTTGGAGGGAGGGCAGGGCCGTGTGACGGGGGAGAATTGGGAAACCGAGTTTCGGGGAGCGTCAGTGCTGTGATGCGTGGAATATTGGAGGGAGACCCCTCGAGGCAAGCATGGCCGCCAATGTCAAATACAAATGTCATCCAACTCTCTAATGTGATGTGTGTGTCTCGTGGTGCGATATATCTCTGCGATCATGCCAGACACTGTGCGTACTATATCACTCTTGCCAAATATACTATATGAAGGACAAAATGCCTCATTCTTACAATTATTTTAGTGCTCGCGGAAGCCTTTGATGAACTCAAGTTCAATTTTAGTGCATGATATTTTCATTTCATATGCGACATTATTGTGCTCGGTTTCGTTTCGTCGGGTGTTTCATCTGTCCGTAATCATCTATGCGCCACATTTTCTCGTGAATTATGATCTGGGCATAATTAATACATAATAAATTATTATTATAAGTTAATCTACCGGTTAAGGTAGGTTTTTGAATGGACACAACTATTAAATAAATATTTTGTGACTCCTAACAAAACGCAACCCAGAAACCCATTCTACATCAGGTCCCTTTTCATCTCTATGTACTTCATTCCTCCCTTCATCCCGTCCAACAACCCTATCTTGTTCCTGCCCTTTCCTCATTTGCCTAATATTCTCCCCTCTATTACCGTCTTCAACAACCCACTGCCGCTCAATACGCCCTTCATCCATTTTTCCTGCCCCATAGGATAACTCCCAACAAACCCCTCTCCTCGCCTACCATACCTCGTACTTCCTCATTTGTTTTCCTTTCGGTCCATTTCACCTTCTCCATTCTTCTCCACACCCACATTACATAATAATAATAAATTAAATTAATGCTTACAACTTTAGCACGAATTACGTACATAACAAATTTAACCTCAAGAAAAAAGCTAATATCAATGAAATATAAATAAACAAGTAACACATCATTATCAATGAGAACATAAATAAATTACCACAAAAGTTTGCCGAAGTTTCTCCCGTAAGCAAAAATGCTCGACCAATTGGTAAATTAAAAAAAAAGAGTCATTCTTTTTCTTAAATACATCGTTCGATCATAATAAATTTTATTTCTTGAGATGAAATTTTATCTCACTTAGGTAGATCACTTGTACTATTATTTAGTCGTAAACAATTGTGCTGTTTGGAGAATGAATAGCAGAGCTATTTAATAAATATTTTAAATTATCTAGTTTTACATTATTTCCCAGGTGATAGTTTAAAATGTTTAATGAGGAGAGAAAATCGGTTTCAAAGTTAAATATCTTTAGCCCTTCCCTAACCCAAATAAAAATTAACACCACTGCTGTCATAATGAGAGAAAATGGTCGAATAAATTTAAGAGCACTATGAGAAATAATGAAAAATCAAATGGATTTCATCGACACGTTATTGACAGAAAAATTGCACGTAAGACATGTTTATCTTCGGTGGAATGCGCAAAAACTACAGCAAAATCGCTAGTATTTTGAAAAAATCAGTGTGTTCATCACTACCCCATGAAGTTTAGACTACAGTCTTAACTGGGAAAAAAACGAGTCACCCATTTTGACGTTCTTCTATATCTTAACGAGAAAAGACGCCTTGGTGGAAAGCTTTCTTCAAAGGAACCATGCGTAGGTGTACTGATTCCTTTTTTAAATTTCAATAGGTGAAGAAGACGCTACGCTAGAGTTAAAATCAATGCAACTTGTAAAACATAAAAACACAAATGAATAAAAAAATACTATATGGAATTTAAAGTTTTGAATAAAAATATGTAAATAAATAAATGTGAGTTAATTTCTTATTTGGACAGCTCTGGCACTGCTTTTATATTGTATTTATTTTAGGAAGTATTCTCGCATATACAATGCATCAACACTTATACCAATTTAATGGCGTATGTGTGATTATTATTAGTGATAGTGTACCGTTCAGGATAGGTTTGTGGATGGACTTATACTTAAAATCGTTAGATTTCCCAGCTTCGTCTGACAAGGCCCGACTACATTAAAATGTTCTAAAATGCCACGTACTTCCTTCCCTCAATACGTCCAATATGCCTATAGTTTCCATCGCACCTATCTCTCCACCCTAATGTTCCCCTATCTATATGCCAAACTTCAACATCAAATCGTCAATACAAATTCTCTGCATTCATCTTTCCCGCCTTGTTTGAATTTTACCCACAAATCCTCTCTCCTCCACCACAATCCCTAGCACATCCGCTTTATTTGGAGGTAGAGATATCAGAAGTTATAAGTGGGATATAAGGAGGATATTGAATATTCACTGGATATACGTTCTATGAAACCTGTGCATCATTGCTATCCAATATAGTGGGTAATCCACTGTACAATTTAAATAAGATGAATTTATGTTATGTGAATGAATTCGTTTTCGGAATTTATCGAGAATAGGAAATGCTAATTTGAATAATGTGATGTAACAAGTTAATTCAAGTGAATAACGGACATCTTGAAAAACCTCTTTGAGATTAATTTAGTCAGAGTAGTTGATTAGTAGATGGGCCTATTCAACTATTGACCGAAAGGCCCCCGATTCTTTATGCGGGTGACGCCTCTCGACAAACCTTATGTTACTTAACTTGTGTCCATACGTCCTCGATAAGAGCAAAGTTTGCCACATGTACTATATTCCTTCAGAACAATATCGTGAAATCAGTGGTACTCACTCCCTTGTTTGAATTTCACCCTGGGTTTATCTTAAAACCTTCACTTAAATATTGAGACCAATTATAAGTGTGGTGTTAAAATTCTTATTTGGTGCATAGATAACAAAATTGCTTTATAACTGTAGCGGCTGATTATTTCCTCTTATCCATCATCAACATTTTATGGATGCTAATATTCTTGCTAAATTTTCGCAAGCACAATTTGCTGGCACTATCTGAAATCCCTGATTTAGATATTGTTTACTAGATATTTGCTGGCATCCGGCTGCCCTCCATATGCCCTTTGGATGTGTGAACTCCACATGTTTTATGGCTTAATTCGGGGTCAGCTTTACTCTCACCAATAAAAACCAACATAAAGGTTGATAACACTAGATGGAATGAGATGAATTTAAATTTTTTGTAAAATTAATATTTCCCACATTCCACTTACGCGATATAATCAACGAAAATACGCTAACAAATGTTAAAACAGACGCTCATTACTTTGATAATTATCTCACTCCACCCGAACTATTCCCCCATTTAATTATTTCAAATAATGGGGATACAACTATAATGATAATGTTTAAATTCCAACAAATATTGGAAAGCATTGACGCTGAACCATGTTCACGCATACACTTTTTATAACCTGACCATTGCAAGATTATGAATTTAGGTTCGCGTGGTGGAAAGTGGAGGTCGTGATCCGTGGTAGCCCGAAATCAAATAATTAATTGCCCATATGAAATTCCAAAATGTTAGGCACGGCGTTTTGATAATTCTAAGAATTTTTCGGCTAGGGTTTTAACAGGGAAATCTGAGAACCTAGCGGAAATAATTACTTGAAGAATTATCCCAATCCACATTTTTATTTCGATTTTAAAAATGCGAAGATCCAACAACACGAACACGAATCCACGAGGAAGGGCACGTTTGCATTCCGTTGTATTGCTTTGTTCCATCGAGATAACTACTTAAAAAAACGATAAAACGCTACTTAATCTGATGAAATAAAGGCTGAAAATTAAAAAAAATATAGTTTAACAATGTTTATTGAAAAATATACCTTGTCAATCTGATTCTTTTCCTCTTTGGATTTATTTCACTGTTCTTCATGACTCGTTTGCGGTTTCAACCCTTGAACCAGGGAGAAAAAATACGACACTTGCAGTCTAACAAAATAACTGGCTATTTTTGACACGATTCGTTGTAACTGAAAAAAGTGAAATAAAAAAAGAAGTTAAGAGACCAAGTCATGCCCGCAAAAATGAAGATACGTGGATGCGGCGTGCACCCTCGCCATACGTCCCTTTTAACACTCAGCGAGACGGTTATTCCACTGTGCTATCAATTTGCCCTCGCTCCACCATGCGCCCCGACACATCCCCACTCCGCGACAGAGGAGCTTTTTACCCAAAGCCGTTGCTCATGCTCGCGTTATCTTCTCCGTACTGCGCTTTCACACCAAATTAACCTCCCGCCCGACTGCCTGCCGTTTACCGGTTGCTCTCTTTCTTGAGTAAATCCTTTGCTTTAAGCCGCCTCACGTGCCTTGAATTCACTACTACCTCCGGAAACTGGAAAACTTCCAAGTCTGTATCATGTTGGGTATAAAACGGATTGTCCTGGATGGAAAATATCAGTTTAATCTATTCGAGTAAACCGCGATGTTTACCGTGCGCACACAATCCTTAAGAGGACTATTTTGCCGGATTTTCGAATCTTGTTCCGACATTGATTCATTGAAATAAAGCAAAGCTGATGTCATTTCGATCACGAATTTACGTTGTTGTTTTTCTTGAAACTGCAATTAACTGAGACTGAATAAGATTTACTGTGACTGGTTATTGATAATAGTTTTCATTTCCGCTTGTACGAATCTTATTGACTGAGATATATCATTTCTCCAAACGTTTAACGCCAAATTTCGCTACAAATATAGGTGCCATACAATGACCAATCAAGCAAATCAATTATGTGTCCTAAAACGTTTGAACGGAGGTAAAAGAAAGAAGCCCCGAGGGAGCACGTGAATATTTCATAACATCATCACATGATAACATAATATAATCACAACATGAGTAATACATACATTACAAAGCAGAGAAAAGTATACAATATGGGTTGCTGGGTGTAGAACTTTATTTTACCATTTCTCTCAATGATATCAATGAGGGAATGATACGAAATCAGTGCCACCCGCGGATAAATTAAAAAGAGGAAAACAAAAGACTTTACGGACCTTTGAAACGGGGTCAAATAACCCGTCGCGAACCAAACTCAGGCATAAAGACACGTACCTGCAAAATAAACAAATTTTAAAGATTAATTAAAATAAAATAATTATTTAAAACCTCGGTGAGATTAATTATTGCCATTTTTTGAGAGAAGTATGCATGTTCCAAAATTTTTTGCGATCCATTAAAATACAAAACTCAGTTCTCAGTTTGAAGCGTAAAAACATATAAACAGTGGGTAAAATTTTAAGACATTATTACTATTAATCAATTAGACGTGACTTTAAACGTTAAAATGCAGTCATTGAAACGTGTTCGTCTCAAAGTGTAGCATGTCTGATATTAATTAAGATTTCTCGGTCCCTTCGCGCCAATGTCTTGTCATTAAGGAGGCAGGATTCCTAAACCCAACTTCTCTGGCATGGTCCTTGTATTCTGGTGTGTCTGGTTTTAAAACTCCTCCCTGTTTGAACAATGCACATTTCACCGCTTGAGTTGGTCTTTACCGTAAACCTATAGCTACTAAAATAACCTCACTAGAAGATGTAACTTAGCGAAATACCGGATCTAACTTAACCTCCTATGCTTCGAGGGCACTTTCTAATATATTAAGTAACACAATGGGTAAAATTTAAAGGGAAAACAAAAGTAGAGTGTTGAGAGAGCGCCTCAAGTGATATGCTTCGTCCGTCTAATTGGACGTTAATAAGTGGCTGATCCCTAGGCATCTTCTTTATTCATAAGAGTCGGGTAACTCTCGACGCCGGGTTTCTCTCTCCATCAATTATTTTCACATTCCCAGAACGTCCTACCCAACCAAATTATCCGTAATATGTGCGAATGACCTCCGGGACATTCGCCCATATTAGGGATGTGACCTATTAGGAGAGGTGATCGTCACCTCTCCTAATAGGTCACATGCTCTACAAGGAAAGTTTTGTAATTGCATTAACGAAACTGAAATTTGTACTGTATGATAATACTTAATTATTATTTGTATTTATAAATAAAATTTTTTGTTCGTAACATTCATATGAAATGTGGATGCATGCGCCTTAAATTTTACTTTTAGGTGATCTAACAGTTTACGAGGACATTTTCCCTTCCTTTATGAAAATACATAAAGCTCTTAAAAGCCACCGAGATAAGTTTTATGTGATTAAAATATTGCGTGCCATCTAGAATTCATGGTCCCCGTCAACAATATATTGATAGCAGCTAAATATTTGGTGCAGTGGTTAGTCTATTTGGCTACCCACCCTGAAGGGCACAGGTTCAAATCCAGCTGATAGCAAGATATTTTTGAGATATCCCGGTGACTACTTGAATTATACGTAAGAAACACTTCAAGCGGATGACGCCGTCCGTCCGACTCGACGCAAAATTTTGTCTCAACTCTCGGCGTCTTTCTTTAAAAGTCGGCTGATGTTCTACGCTGCGCCAGCTTACTCCTTCCAACAGTTCTTCCACCCTTTCCTAAAAATTCTATTTCCCATATCAAATTACTCCCAAAATGACTCAAATGACTTAATCTGTTGACTTTAGCTCCTAATTATGACTAGTTCAAGTTCTTCACCTGTTTAAAAGCCCCTGTAGAGCCCTTTCCATATGATACTCCTCGGTTTCTCAGGATATTTTACGTAATTAGTAGAAAGCCGTGGGAAATCGTTTTTTTAGTGGGTTTTCCCAGGGCATCACCCGTTAGTTTTGATCCCTAGGAGCAGTCGTGCATTTAAATGGATTAATACACCTCCGTGTACTCGTATTTCAAAGCAATAACTCCTGTTTAAATATTAATTGCACGTAAGTGTTCATCGCTCCGGCGAAAATTTTAATTAATAAGATTTTATGAGATTGTACAATTACTGTTAAATTGATGTTATATCACGTTCACTGGTGAATTGGCGTATCTATTGTTAGTTTCACGTAGAGCTATTCAACAACAAATAGAATTAAATTAGTTAAGTGACTAAAAATCATGACTTAAACCGCATTAAAATAGATGCGTTTTGTTTGAATGTTATAACATCCACCATTTAAAGTTTAATTAACAGCCACATTAAAAGAAAAAAGGTCTCGTTCTGTGCAGGTCGTAGTAATTAAAGTCTGGCTTGTACCTTGTGGCCTGATCTGCCTTGTGGAAGATGATTTCAACCTCTCGGTCACTCATTCAAGAATCTTAGAGCACTGATCAAAGGACTATCAACTTACCCCATCAGCAATTTAAGCTCTGATAGTTTCAACTTCAGACGTTCAAAAGTCCTCTTTTTCACCGCGTACGTAGCATTATCCATGAAATCTCGTACTTCAATAACCCTCTACTTCTCGCAACGTAAACAACTCACAATTTTCTTCTTTTTCGCACGTCTATGCCAACCGTCTCTCTCCCCCACCCGATGAAACACCCCTGGAAGCCTTTTCTTTATGATGTTTTCCACCCCTCGCCTTAACAACCCAAGGCACCACCCACATCATTCCCATCATATAAAATACAGTGATTTTCCTTTCATAACTCTTTTGACTCTTTTTCTCCTCTGGGTTCCACAAAATTCCACCTTCACTAAGTAATAGTGGATATCTATTAGTTCAATACACACACACACACATATATATTATATAATTCTTTATTATATTATTCCATCTGTTTCAAGTGCATCACAGTGCATCTTCTTAATTTCTTTGGAAGTGACTCAGGGGTACGAGAATACAGAAATAAATGCTCAAAAAACATGGATGAATAAAGAACGCATTTCGATAACATATTGGAAAAAAAGTTAAGTCAATTAATTTTTAAAAACAGAGAACGTCTGTTGCCTGGTGGTGGCGTCAATTAAAACTGTGAAAAATGTAAGATTGAAAAACTAGAAATGGAATTTGGTAATATTTAACGATCTTATGGGTCAATTACAAACAGAAATCCTCCTTTTCAAAACTCCAAATTGTCAATCATTGCTGTTTCTTGGCTGCATGCAAGGAAATGGTGATACTCTGAGAGAAAAATATTCTATTTTAAGCAGTTTAATTGTGAAGTGGGATTTAAATAGTTTTCTAGTCAGATCAGTCTAGACAGGAAGATTCAAGATTTCGGTTTCGAGAACTACTAGGGACATAACTTGACGGGAAAAATCTAAGGGACACAAACAGAATACAAATTTATATCGACTTGCCGAAATTATACCCGGGAGAAGTTCGAGTTTTGCGAGTCCGACTGTACTTCTATTCTTCGCAACTACCGTTCCGAGCTCCTAGTCACCAAATATACTGTATGTACGAGACGCCACGCTATTGGGAATGGGCGAAGATATTCATACATTGCTTTGCTAATGGGAAACTTCCTTCACTGTCAGTTCCTCTCTCTCTCTGCTCACGATCGTCAGACAAATATCTCCCAACTCCCAATTTCCCCACGCGGCGGAACCCCATCACTCGGATAACCGCCACCTCGGGCATTCCGATCGAGTGATTGTCGACGAAATCACACACACACACAAATGAGACGTGGTAGGGAGTGGAGAGCAAACAGGGGAGAGGTGAGGTTAGGAAGCCCGAATAACGCTATCACCCCTTGGAAAGGCCAAAAACCGCAGCGCAATGCACGCATCGGCGAGCAAGTTGAGATCACGTAAATTCGGGGGGGGGGGCAAACCACATTGTCCCCCCCCCCGGGGGAACTCCTCCAAATGGGGTAAATCAGAGGATGACGCCAAAATGAATTCGATATAATTGTTCCCCGGCAGTTGTTGTCACCTGATCCACTAGTTCATCTCCAAGCTACTTCAGTGTAACATTTGTTTTTCGTGACCTAACGGACACAATTCTATCCGGTACAAAATAGATAATATGGAATTTATTTTTATTTTAAATGCACGACCATACTGGCTTTCAATAACGTGGAGTAAAAAGCTGACGCACCAATAGATTTAATAAGGGTTTCCCACTTTCTATTTTTAAAATGGCGCATGAGATAAAATTTAATTGCGCCGGCAGTTCAACGGAAAATGGTTTTGAGTAATGTCAGGAGGATAGGAGAAAGCATCTTGGTTACTCGAATAATGTCCGAGTAGGCATTTATAGTTTAATAGTGTTTAAAAAGTTAACCCTTTGATTAATCTTTGAACTTGCTTCGTTGCTTAATTGTTTATTTGACGGTTTATTTGACTAATAAATCAAGCCACACACAAATATATCCTTGTGAATAATTGTGTGGAAGTAATAAATTTTACATTATATTAATCTTAGCCATTAAAAGTCAAATGTATAATATGTTAAATTTGAACTAAGTGAATCATATCCCTTTGTCATAATAATCTTTGCTCGAGGTTTGATCCACAAAAAAGTCGGATATGTTTTATCATTCACCAAAGATATCTAAAAATGAACTCCAGTCATTAAACAAACTTATTAGTAATAACTATTTCAATAATTATTTATTTTTTCGACAATTGTCGAGTTGAACAGATTTAGGGCAAGAGCCCTCGAATCCTTTTGACGACACAAAGGGTAATTCGAACGCAGTTGTCTGAATGCTCATGGATTTCCCCAAATATTGAAGTACAACTGCGTTTGATTTGAGAACCATTTGTATAAAAATGGCTGCCCTAACACAAATTCAGATTCTCCTCTTTGGGGTTTCCACACTTCAAATCTAAAAATAATTAGACTTGAGGAATTGTAAAATGTATTTTTTCCCACAAATATTATCCCTAAATACTAATGATAACCGCATTTGATACCAACATCAGTTGCGTTTTCATTTTATTTTACGCCGAAGCATCGCTTAAAATATATATTAATGCTGTTAATTGATAATCCATGGCAATTAATTTGCATGCCGGTTTAATAGATGCGCTCAAGAGGTGCATGCGCGTTGAATTATGTGATTAGGTTAATGAGTAATAAGCCGGATAAGGCACAAAAAATCCGCACATTCAGAGGGTAGGAATTCAAATTTCCATTTCATTTGTCGTCTGAGGTCTTTCAGGAAGAACTGATACCTGAAAAATCACAGCACACAGCTAGGGAAGAGCTGGAGGGATCCAAAATCACCTGGAATCCAGTCTGAGCCTTAGAGAAGTGGTAAAAACCTCTAGTTACTAGAAAACTTCACCCACTGATAATGTATTAATATTATCAATTAGAGTAGAAAACCTTTTTGGCACACTTTCTTGGAAGTTTTTTTTGGCAAAACCAGGGTATATCAGATATAAATCCCTGCACTTACATTCCCACCTAAAATGACAGTAAACACACACGCAAACTTTACTAAAAACATTATGTTACTTTAATAACTATAAATCTTCATTTATCCTTGGCATGATGATTAGTCCTGCTCTCCTATCTCGCCTACCCAAACTCTACCCTCTTTCACATGCTTCGAAATTCCTCTAGAACTCAGATTCTGCTGTTGCCAATTTTTTCTGCCCTCTTTGAATTTCTCCCAACCAACATTTATATTCAATCTCTATGCCTAGCATACCGGCCATTTCCTATTGCGTTTGTTTTAATCTGAACATTTTTATCCACTCATAACTCTGAAAAGACATTTACAAAACGGCACTCATTCTTTTGTCTCCACGACCAAGTATCAGAACTATGTAATGATAGGAGTGGGACTGGTGATGTGTGTAAAGAAACTTTTATTTCACTTTTAAACTTTAAAATAATCACTTTTGGTCAATTTGTAAATATTTTCCTAGAGTTGAAAGAATTAGAACGTCACGAGGGGTCCGGCAGTTGTCGGGGATTCACTTTTATCGGAGGTGAGCGTGTGAGGGAGGCGGCTATTGGCGGAATATTTGGGTAAATCGGAGAGGAATTGGTCGGGGGTAGGGTGGCGAAGAGCAGTCACCCTCCATCCCTGCGTAATGTCTCCTGTCTGCTGATCCGAAACAGAAGGGCTGTGTGCACCTCTGAGTGTGGCACTTCAAAACGCTCATCCGCGCGACTCATAGCTTTTGTTTAATTATTCACTTTCCGAAAGATGATTCACCGCTCGCTAATAAACAGACGCGACCGCACACAAACACGGACGCACACAAGCACGCACGAACGACGAAACGAGTGCCAGGGCTACGACGTCAAAAAGGGCCGCCGAGTTTCCTGTTTGCATTTTGCGCACGCGCACGATCACGGTCTCCGCACGTGTGTGTGTATGTGCTTCCCTCCCAGTCACACATGGACTGCCCTTTTCTATGGCTATTTAATTTCGAACAGAAGAGTTTTCTGCACCTTTCCTCAGAGCACACGTGGCAAATATATGTGTATGGGAACTCGCTACGCTGAGGTCGGCGCGTTTTACGCCTATCCCCGCATTCCATTCCCGCTCCGAATCCCATGGACTGCCACAACAAACATAACGCTCGTGGCAAAAATCAAAGATGGAAATAAAAAAGGTGGTAGATTGTCACTCAAAAAACTCGACAAAAAATAATTTTTGCACCAATACCTTTTTTATTTAAATATATATGAATTTGTACAAATACTCGTATATAAATGTTACGCTCTCGAAACGAGAAAATCCAATCCTCACTGAGATCTGCGAACTTATAAAGCGCCCAAGTGCTCCGATTCCTTGGCCAAGAGATGACGTTAGGGAGCTGTTACACCCACTAAAGGAGAAATAGACAACACACAAGAAGAAAGTAGGTTAGCAAGCCTAACGACATTCCAAAATTCCAATAATTTTGAATGCGCAGTAAACTTTTTTCATGCATTACGAGGGTTAAACAATTTTTAGGGAGAAATTCCTTGTCAGTGTTTTTTTATGAAATAGATTTACGGACGCTGAAAAAGATGATCAATTCGTGTAGGAAAAAGTTGGTTCAGGTGCATTCATGGATCTTCATAGTCCTTGTATTGAGTAACAATTTACGAAATAGATAAGAAATATTATGTCACCATTCCGCAAATGTTTCGGAACGTAATGCAAAAAATTGGAAAATAGCCACAGGGGTCAATCTGATCCAAAACTGATATGCAAAGAAATATCTTGTGACAGACAGCAATTTGGCACGAAAAAACGTCCTTCATATTACCTTCTTGAATCTGGAGAAGAATGCACACAGAGAAAGGCGCCGAAAAATATCAGATTCTTATGCGACTATTACTAAGCAGAGAGTGGTACTTTGAATTTTCTTGTTTGACAATAAAAATTTCCCACAAATAGTTTTAAATACAAATTAACCCGCCTGGTGACCCCACACATGCTTTTTGCGTCGGCAGTCCTTCCGTTTAGAATTATGGTACACACGTGCCGGCCCGTGACTTACCAGTGACTCGTATGTTTTTGTTTTCACAGTTTGCACTGAGCACACGTTTAATTCGTTTAAAATTGCATCCCTCTACCGTTGCACGATAATGCTGTCCATGTGTTTTCCAGAAGAGAAAAGTGAAAACGGCGCGTTTTCTACCCCGCGCGGTCTATTACCATGGATACGAGAATGTTCAAAGCTTTGCTACCGCAGCGAGTGTGATGAAAGCGTACACGCGGAACATTTCAGGCTATTGTTATTTCCTCAACAAAAGCTCCGCTCTTTCGAATCTCCTTTTATGAACGAGAAGATTATGTGCGCCGACCATTTGACGCAATCACGTTTTGACCCGACCTGACGTGTTAGCCGTACGAGTTTTTGATTTGATTTGCTTTCAAAAACGAGGTTTGAAAAATTTTTAAACCTCTATCATTCGCTTTTGGCTCCATTTTGGGTCTCTTCAGGAGGGATGAAAATTGTGTTCCATTAGAATTTATTGAATTATCACCTATATATTCTAGTGACACGGTAGTTGATGGAGTGCTTGGCTATTATCTGTTGAAGGTCAAGGGTCAGAATCTGTTTGATGCCTCATAGTGACTAGTTTTAAAAAAATCCAAGCGGCATGACTGTTTGCACACCTCTTCGGCTAACCTCAGTCGTTATAGGGTAAGTTCTAGGTTCCCGATGGCTTAAATACTTGAATGTCACATGAATTGGGATTTGTCAAGCTCCATCATCATTGGACAAAATCAATCCTGACGTATTCATTGATGATAGGCAGAGATTGATTACATTGGCAGAAACACGAAATAGTGAAAGCCTAATATCGTTTGAAAATTTGACTAATTTTGTAAATTAATTGACGAATACATTATTTTAAATAAATTCTTCAAAATGTTGACTAAGAGACTTTTCTT
Source organism: Hetaerina titia (assembly GCA_037158775.1). Taxonomy (NCBI): domain Eukaryota; kingdom Metazoa; phylum Arthropoda; class Insecta; order Odonata; family Calopterygidae; genus Hetaerina; species Hetaerina titia. Next base: position 14,658,918 of record CM073775.1, read on the forward strand.
TAACTGATATGGTTGAAAAATTTCAAATATTTGGGAGAAAGAAGAAAGAGAAATAGCATCGAAAAATCTGCTATAAAGATAAGAAGTCATAAAAAGTAAAGAGTAAACGGATTACCTGAGAATATTTACAGCAAAATGTACATGCGTGTGTATATAAGAATGTGAAAATAATACATTGTTATTTCATAAAATAATATATAAATAATATATATTAAAATAAAATAATCAGGAATGACAATAAGGAAGCAAAAATGTCAAGCATTAACTGGGGTGTAATTTAAACTCAACAGTCCCTTCTTCCACCTAATCCCTATAACGTTGAGCTATAATTTAGGCAACTTAGAATTACATGAAAGACGGATCATTAGGAATAGAATATGAAATAAACTGATGATCTCACTAAAAGCTGGAGAAATATTAAAAATAAAAGGAATCTGATGAAACTCTTAGAAATAGAGAAAATAGTAATAAATAGGTTGAAAGGTTTTGGATATTTATGACAATGATTCTAAACTAAACAATTCATCCAGTTTTTTTGCTATAAGAACAAGAAAGTAAGCTGTGTCCAAGAAGATATTGCAATTGGTAAGAGTTCCGCAGATGATTCAAAGAGAATAGAAGAAGAAGAAATTGTGAAAGACAATCGCAAATTATGATCATATGAAATTAATCGAAATTATGAAAATATGAAATTATAAAAAATACAAAGCTCTTGTTAGAAAAAGTCATGAAAATGTCGAGCAAAAAGCATAGTCAAGTACGTGGAATTGATACAGTGAAATTAAGTTTACTAGAAATCATTAAAACTATAACGAATACTTGAAATTGCAAATTTGAATAAGTAGTTAGTCACATTACCTTGAGAGTACAAATTTATATTTAATTTTGTGGGAAGTAAAATTACAATTTCAAAATACGAATTTTACTACATACGGACATTCTTTGATGAATTATCAAGACGATGTAACAACCGCCGCAGTTGCCATTAATAATGAGGTATTCATTTGAATTTATAAATATTCAACTTATTACCGTCAAAGTTTCCGAAGTCGAATGTTACATGAAACTGTTATGAGCACGTTAAGGAAACATTTTTTCCTTTACAGGCCACGGGGCCTATGAAATTATGGAATACTCCTGGAAGGATGAATGGGAATATTATTGGGAATTGAGATATTAAACTCAAAATATATGCAGTAGTTTCCATATGTGGTTGCCGACGTCATTGGATATTGATTCATGGGATATTATTTGATATTTATGCAAAAAAATATTATTTAATGCCAGGACATCTTCTATGATATTCGTTTGAGGAAATTGAACTTAACACTGACTTTTTCCGAAGAAATTTAAGCAGATTATTGCAAGGAAGGTCCTCTCTACTGAATGATATAGAAAGGAATGACATTTAACACTACGATATCTTGCGTGTCGAAAAATATACAGTAATTAATAAAATTAATTTCTTAAGGCCTTCCTATGACAAAAATAATGTGTATGCTTGCCTTTCTTCATTAAGCATTTTATTTTAACCTGTTCGCATTTAAACATTTAACTACTAAGACGTTGTAGCGAGAGGTATCAGTGATTATCTTAGAGTTTGGCAAAATTTTTCTCTGTTTCTTGCGTATTCACCACGTGCGTTGTTATTTTCCATAAACGTCTTTCTGGTTCTGTAACCAGCATCTTCATATCGAAGGTATCGGATTGAAGTTTTGGCTGTATTTATATAGGACGCATCTCGAGATTACTGATTTCTGATTGCCTCTGTCACGAATGACTGTTTCTCAAGTACTACGGAGAAGATATTAATCTTCCCCATTTATGTTTAGAGACGTTTTTATGATTTAAATAGTATCTTGCATTAATCTGGAATAATATTTTTTTCCCTTACGCAATGAATGCTTGTTCGTCAAAAAGAATGCGTTGGCCGGATTCACTCCTAGTAAGTTCCGTGATCTCGAATAGGAACACCGAAGAGTCACGAAGAAAAAACTGTTACACATTTTGAAAATGCATACCTCTATAGAGAATATTGCCCGGCACAAACCGTTGTATCTCTAAAACTAATGAATTAAAGACGCGTACCGTAATTTTTAAAAGTTCCCTTGACAATCGCAATCTGATTTCTTGACTCCATAATGAACGACATTGCACACATTTTTGCACGGTGTATCCGATTCAAACGCCCAAAGGCTCTTTGTGCATAGCAATAATCATAGTCATACTCGGTTGACACGAGAGAGCTATTTCACTTAATTTCCACCGACTAATTATTTCCTAAGTCGCCCGTCAACGATTTCTGCTTTGAATTTGGTTTCACGCGCTCATCCCTTCCGACGCGAATGGTCCGCGTATTAGCGAGTCCGGCCTGCGTAATGCACTTAGGACTGGCCGAGTTATTCACTTATGTCCGGGAGGGAAATGAGAACGCGGTAGAGTTGAGGTAGGCCGTGACCGAAATCGTCTGCGCGCATGCGCCGTCCCGACAAGAATAAAGCCCAAAGGTTGGATGGAAGGGAGGAAAGGGGAGTACGGAAGTGGAGGGGTGGTATCGAGAGGTGTGTGTGTGGAGATGGGAGGATACAGCACTCATATTCATCTGCTTATTTCCTCGCAAGTTGGCTCCTTGTTGCATTTGTCCTTTCGTGTTTTCAACAATCGAATTTGAAAACGGAAGGAAGTAATAGAAAATGAAGTGAATATCTCATTGGTTCTAATTTCTAGGCGGCTGGTTACGAGCTTAATGCAAGATGCAAATGAACCTTGCCTCTAGGGGGTAATTTTAATGCTGTCTTCCAATTACTGTACCGATATTGGGTTACATAACGCCTTATGCATGTGCTACTGTATCAAAAAAGTCTGTAGGGAGTCACCGGTCGGGAAAAGGTGAAAGCGCTCGTCTGCCATTCAGTGGCTGGTTGGTACTTGGGTTGTAATAAGTGTACGTCACGCTAAGTGACTGGAGTGTCTAATGGGTAAAAATTCTACCGTTATTATTACCACCATAAAGAAAGGATAATAATTCCACTGAAGTACGTTATCGTATGTAGCAGTCTGGAGCATAAAAGAACAATCGTGACTTTCAGTCAAAATGAACTCATAAAGTTTCTGAAATCTAAGATACTGATTCTCAAAAATGTGTATACCACTCAGATAGATCGGGCGCACATAATTAAAATATGTACACTATGCTGAACTTGTCTCTTCGTATGAAATACCTCAACTTCCCAGCAGAATGGAAATTTTTCGCTCCTCACAATGACAAAGATCCAATGATGGTCTCAGAGTAACATTAAAAAGATTGACCGCATGAGGAAGACTACGATACAGTTTCCCTGCGAGAATAAAATACAAACACTACCGTGGAACTGTTTGACAGAGCCAACAAGAAATTTGAGTTTGACTTCTCAATGAAAGTCGGGGGAGGAAGAGGAAGTCGGAAAACTGCCAAATTTCTTGTGAAAGGTGATTTTGTTTAACAGTTTGCATAAAGATGTGAGGAAGTTTCATGTTTCAACAGAGGATTTCGCTGCTATACCGTAGTCAAGAATTAAGCTATAGTTGCAACACAATGAAGCAGGGTTCACAAAAGGTTTGTCCGAGAGAACATCCCCATTGAAGGTGGAAAAATATATTTCTAAGTCATAGTTCATGGAACAAGAGCCTTCCAATTAAAAATATTTTGGCAATGAACAAGTACGTGTACTTTACGAGGGTACGTATGAGTCCGAAATAAAACGACAATCCACTGTATGGGTCTTCCAAGACGAGCCAAATTGGACAAAAGTGATTCGTGAACGAAGCCCATCGAGGCGAATGATCGCCAGTTTCTTTGGAATAACTGGACATGTAGCAACCGTACCGTTAGAACAACGTAGAACCGTGAATTCTGAATGGTAGACGAGTATTTGTTTGCCAGAAGTGCTTGGTGAAATTTGGATAAAGAAGCGGCAACGCTTCATAATGACAATTCAAGCTCTCACAGATCGATTGAAACACCTATTAGACCGGCCAAAACGTCGAATTGATGGGTCATCCTACGTAAAGCCCTGATTTAGCACCAAATGACTTATTTTAATTCCGTTCGTCAAGAAAATATTGCATGGCGAACGTTTTTCGGCGCCTGAAGAAGCCGTGAATGGATTCAAAAACCATGTTTCGGAGGTACTTCAATCGAAGTGGAAAAAGTGTAACCAAAATTGGTTCGAGCGCATATAAAAGTGTATTGATTATCACGGAGAATTTTACGAAAAACAACAAAGCCATTTACAAAAATAAATTACTGTATTTCCATTATTAGATTAAAACTATAAATAGCAACCCTTGTACGTAAATGCTTATTACACTTAATTTGTTCTCTTTCAGCGTAATATTATATCCAAACTAACCGTTGTTCCTCAGTGGTAAGTCTTCATAATATAGAGTGGTTTTTTTAAAGAGCCACTGTGGAAAATTCTCAAATATATTTAGTGGCCTTCCTTTTAGACAAGCCACTGAAACTCTCTAGTCGGCATCACTCTGGCTCTTGGAAGCTTGCTCTGTCGTCGGTCTGAATCTTGCCTACTAGGGGAAACACCCTTCTTATTCCCGTCGACCCCTACCCTTTCCGATCACCCCCAAAACCCTTCCTCATACATATATATGAATATAAATTAATATATGTATTTGTATACATGTATGTGTATACGTATATGCATTTATTCACATTGGAATATAAAAACAAAGGGATAGGAACTCATAAAAAAGACAAAAACAGGAATCGGAGCAAAGGATTTCATAAAACTCCAGCAGATTTAAATGTTATTTACGTTTCCTCGATAGCTCAATGGTTAGAGCATCGGCCACAAAAGATGTACCGGTCAAGGAAACTTATTACGCTTGTGATCTGCTTACACCACCTCACCATTCCTATGTCCTATGTTCGTCTTTTGTGTGTTCCTATCCGTTTTCCTTACATCGATGTCCACATGAATGAATATTTATTCTGAAAGATATATATATATATATTTAGATGATTTCTTCGAAGTAACACGGAAGTGTTGAATAAAAAACTTAGACAGCAACACACAGCACGAGAACACATAAAACGGCATTTTATATAGGCCAATGCTGTACACCCCTGAACCTCAGGTTGAAAAATCATCGCGCCTCATGTAATCCGAAGGCCCAGGACGCCCCAGAACATCAATGAAAACGTGGAAAAAGTGAAAGAAATGGTTATGAACGATCGTCGAATCACAATTAGACGGGTCGTTGATGATGTTGGCATATCGATTGGATCATGTCATAATGCACCAGCTCGCACTTCATTGCTTGTTCGCGTATTTTTGGCCAAAAATAATACTGTAACGATGCCCCAGCCTCAATATTCGCCAGATAAGGCTTCGTGAGACTTTTTACTATTTCCAAAAATTAAGAGAACGTTGAAGGGCCGTCGTTCTACAGCCGTTGGTGGCATTAAAAACGCATCGCTGAAAGAACTAAAGGCTATCTCAAAGATCGAATTTTAGGAGTGTTTTGTAAATTGGAAGAAGCGCTGGCACAAGTGCATAATCTCCAATGGGGACTATTTTGAAGATGACAACATCAATGTATAAGAATAAATAAATATTATAGTCCGAAAAATTAAAATTCTCATTCTTTTTTGAACACACCTCGTGTGTTTTTATATACATATACATATATATATCCACTTTTTTGGAAAACCCACAAACGTGTAATGTAAATTCACTGATAGTCATAACAAACACAGAAACCAAAACACACAAAGAGGGAAAACTCACTGGTTCTCGAATTTTCGGTGGTCCAACCACCTTTCTCAAGAGGAATTAGGAACAGAACTCAGAGGAATTAGGAACAGAACTCAGAGAGTTCTGTTCCTAATTCCTCTTGAGAAAGGTGGTTGGACCACCGAAAATTCGAGAACCAGTGAGTTTTCCCTCTTTGTGTGTTTTGGTTTCTGTGTTTGTTATGACTATCAGTGAATATACATATATATATATATTACTCGTATATACACGTGTACAATATTACCCCTTCTCGAATTGCGTTTATCAATTTTAAATACCAAGTACCCTTTTACCAACATTTCTTTCTTTAACAATGAAGCCTTATGGTGATGTTATAATGATTTCACGCCATTATCATGAAACGTTGAATGATATATCCTCATCTCTTTTCTCTACGCTGACGATATCGATAAAACAGTATGGCCAATATTGTCGTCACTTATATAAAGCGGCAATAACGCGCAGTAATTTACCCATATGGAAGTTCATTGGGGCGGTGGATTGTTGCGTGCGACAACCTCACTTTTCTTTACGAGCTCATCAAAGATCATGCCTGTGGACGATACTTTGAATGGGTCAATCGGCCCTCTAGCCCTCAAGTGACTGAATTGTATTATTTAAAATAAATAGTTCCAATATGATCGGTAAGCATTATTCATAAATATGATTTTTCCATGAGTTGTATTGGGAATATAAATTCATTAACTAACAATGTTAATGATAAGCCTGTTCCGCTTGTTGGATATTAATATAATACTGATACATTTGTTTTTAATCAGAATTTGTTGAAAATTTTACCTTTATTGTTGTGTTCCGATTTAGTTAATTGAAAAAATGAAGATCTTGAAGTTAATTAGGTTTCCTTATCTAGAAACTGATATACAGTACAACGGAATCATGTACCAGAGAGTTAAAGATAGGGTGCATAAAGCAATGGGAAAATAAAGAAGTCAGGGTAACTTAAGATCTGACCCAAAAAATAATTATTTAGAAATTCCTAGTAGAAATCTAGAGAACAATGTTTTTCCCAGTGATTGCTCATCCCTCAGTTGCAATCATATGAAATAAGTGAACAAAATGTTTGTATGAATAAAATTAAAATGTTATTTCCAAGATTTTTTCAAGAAAAAACGTCATGCGACATATTAATAAATGAAGAAACGGGAAAGAATTTTAAATATACACGAATGAAATATATTTATAAGGAACTGTCCTAAGCAATTAATTTATAAGCGATTGGCACGTTATTCTAAATAGAATTCAAGGTCACCGGATATTTAAGCAAAACAACGTAAAACATGAAAAAATGGCCAAGGATAACCACATCAACGATGAATGGAAAGATGGTCACCATCATTAGTAAGTCTGGTGTAACGAAGGCTGTAAAACATAGTTTAGAAACATGATGATGTAGTTCAGTATTGGCAATTTATTTGTCACTTTATTTTCAAATACCTTTTTAGCAGGTCACTGCATTTCTAGAAAAAACATGCTGACACTACTACTATCTTAAGTGTGTATTCATGCGATCCACCAACTTAATTAATGGCACTTGGTAATTGGATTCGATAAAAATCGATCAGTCGCGAGTTTGCTCTTTAAACAACTATTTTGCTATCCGTTCATAAATATTCCATACGATTAGGTGAATTGAATACTTCACGACACAACATTTTTCTAGAAAAAAATGTGGAAACACAACACTCACGGGAATGTAACGCCCCGAGTTGATTTGCGAACGAACGTGGAAAGTTGATACGCGCGTGGCAATATCAGAGAGCAGGGGCCCTTTCGCCTTCCACCTCCGCCCCCTCCCTCACACACATATGTACAGCGACTCGCCATTTCCCCCCCTCTCCCGGCTGCTACATCACCCCGCATGGAAGAACGCGTCGTCTGTCCATTTGCTTCCCTCCCCGTGTCCCTGTCTTCACTCCGCCCCATCGCCAATCCGCCCTCCTTCCCCGCTGACCTCTCTCTGCATGCCCATCACCCTCCGTCCGCTCGCCCGTGGTGCGAGGGCGGCCGTTCGCCCTGGGGGTTAATGCATCGCGACAAACGGAATGAGGAGAAGGCGGCCCCCGTCATATTCGTGCGATTCCATCAATTCCGTCGACACCGACGACGAGATCACTGTTCTGAGTGAATGAGTGGGGAATATGGAAGCCGGCCGCAAATACGTGGCGACACCCCGCTATCTCACCCTATCTCCCCCCTCTTTCCTTCTCCCACTCAACTCCACCCCTATTTCCACAAATTCACACAAGCCTGCCCTAATTCATATGTCCCCCTAACTTCACTGTCCTCAATTCGATCTCCAAGCCTATACAGCTGGGATACATGATCATTATTAGAAGTAGTCTACCGAGTCAGGTTTGCAAGTTTTCGACGAGTTCAAACTCTGTCTGTTGCTTTACTTCGAAGCACCAAATAACATGATACCACATACTATATCCATTTTGTCCTTTTAGGGAAGGAGTCAAGAAAGTTTACCCATACTACGTATCAAAATACCTAATATTTTTCGACGCCTTCTTCATCACTCACTGCCTCCTCTGTGTCTTAACTTTGCCTACATTTTATCTGGCTCTCTTAATTCTATCCAACATGCGTATCCTTTTGCCCCCAATAACTCACTTTTGTGGCATTCTCCTCACCACTACAACCTTTAGGATCTCTTTTCCTTCTTAAATCAGCAGATTTTTTAAATGAATAACTGCCAGCAAAGATATACCCATCAGTAAATTAGGAATAATTTATCAGAAAAAACTTTGGAATGTATTTGAAAATCCAATAATAAAATTAAAATGGATAAAATTCTTCAGATATTTTCTCAAAATATGGCATTTTAAATTTAATTTTGTGTTTTTCTTTTATGTTATTGGGTACTTTACGTTATATCTCAATTTATAACATGGTATGATTAATTTTTGATAGACAGATTTCATCAGCGTTATATCAATCACAGAAGTGCAAAAAACTATTTTGAGTGGAATCTGCAAACATTTGACATCCCTGATGAGAAATTGTTAGGGCAAGAAAATTAATACCTTTAAATTTACTTGGAAAACCGTTAGAACGGAATTCGAAATAAGTCACTGTGGGTACATGTTAATCATATTTTTAAAATGATTTTCCCAAGATTAGCTAAAGGTAGATCTGTCTTCTACTCTTGATTGAAAAGATATTATGAACCTTGATTGACCTAGTCACGTCTATTTTCTCTTATGGGGTTGCAAAACCTTAAAAATGTAGGTGATTAGTTTACTTTTTACATGCAATGTGGTATCCCATGTTTTATTGAATGTTTCCAAATAGGGCTCTCCGGAGTGTTGAGAGGAAAGCAACTGTCAGAAGTTGTCCAACTTTGTTCAAGTGTTGATGGAGCTTCTGGGATGTCGTGAGCGTGGTCATTCTATGCCAAGTCGGTTATATAAGTCATCTTAGTCACGATCGTAGATTTAATGAGTGAGTCAATAGCAAATAACAGTTTCTGATGGAATATTCTCTGTGACCTGCACACTAAATGGCGATGGATTTCATCTCAATTCTCGCTTTTCTTTCGTGATTGGCCAAGCAAAAGATGTCTAAGCAGGCCCTATGTAGTATCGCCGGGCTTCCTTTGTACCCACGAATGAAAAGCAGCTCGAAAGGTAACCAATTTGAAACTGAACGCTAAAGTCAGAGGGTCGACGCACAAGGATGCCATTTTGAAGAATTTCAGCATTTCTTACTTTGATTTGCACTATTTTTTCCCGAATTTATTCTACTTGTTTTTTAATCGGAAGATGTATTTGCGATCGATGGCCTGTCTAGGAAACCTTGCGATGTAATTTTGATTTGAAGTCATTCATGAACAGCCAAAATAACCTTTTGCGTGTGACCCCGTTGATAATTCAATCTTTCACATGCACTGAGCCGAGATAGTCTATCATCCGACGGACCAACCGACCACCATCACCTGGACCCTAAAAAGGTGGCATAAATGCAGAAAATATGGAAATTTTAGATCGGGGGCGCCAGGGAGAAAATTTAGTTTAGGGAGCCAAAATCCATTTATCCACCGCATCTAGATTCAATTGGAAGTAAGGGACAAACTTTATCCGCTCTCTCCATGGGAAACGGCCCATAGCAGGAAGAATTTCTCACTGCTTTCGGGAAAGGGGAAGAAGAACTTTAGTTTTTCGGAATCACGTCCTGGACAAGCTCCACCACGAATTTGATGTCAAAGTCTACAAAATTATTTAAAAAAAGCCAATTAATCCCCACTGAATTTTTGACGATAAATTAAAACTTGAAGGTGATAGGGAATGTGTTTCAAGGGGCTTCTTTAGAGAAGTGATTGTGATTTTTATATTTTAAAGGGCAATTTGAATTCTCATACTACGAAAGAAATTCACACATTTCCGCCGTCAGCCTTGATATTAAATTGAGAATTAAGAGACTTGGTTTGTCATCGGAATGGGTATGAAGGTGCGAGTATCCATTCAATCATTTGTAGGCGTAGGGAAATGTATCAAATGGACCAATGTAAATTTTTGAAGGAAACCCGGCCATGGAGTCTTTCTCCTCTGAGATTTACCATTTCGGACCTATTGCATTGCAATTGGCAATGGCGAGTGGATTCCGCAACATATCTACGAGTAACATGTGAGTGGCAGAGATAAATAAATGTAATTGCTATAATTACAAACATTTCTAATACTAGATTCTAGGTTTTGTTAAATGTCTTTTTCTTTCAGGAACAAAATTCACCGTGGGTGCAAGATGTATCCTGAAAAATGGCCGCTTGAAATGTTATCGGTGCTTAGGAATCCACAAGAAAAAATAAATTTGTGTAAACTTGCAATTTAATCATTAAGCGCCGTGAAAACTGAGATGTGTTATGCTCGCAATCAAATATTTACTTTAATACAATTATAACCATATATATTTGAAAAAAAATGTAAAATCATGTGGACAATGGAAATTTTTAGAATTTCAATTTACCCCTTAAAGAAGCATGATGGCGAGTACGCTGAACATTAACAGTTATACTCTGAGCCCGGAAGTTGACAATGGAAAAAAAATTTCTTGCCTTGAGGTTTTCAACGATCAATGAGCCTCTCTCAGAAAGGACGATCGTTCGAAATGTATAGGAATGGAATCCTCAGACAAGAATAAATGTAGTCATACACAGAATTATACCGTTAGCAGTGGATGAAATGGAAAAGGTAGATATAATGAAGTTAAAAATCACGAAAGAAATCTATTATGCTTCCGCGTCGCAAAACAGTGCGTAATATATTTCGGAACCGAGAAAAGAAAAGTAGGATGAAACGTTCATGAGTAGAGCGCGTCTTTTGTGAAATAATTAGTCCTACAGTTACACATCAAAAGGCACATTTTTTTTACGCCATTTGACATATTGTTTTTGAGAAGACAGACTTCAAAGAAGCTCTATATTTAGATGAAAATTTGAAAATATGTTGAATTCTATTGCCTTGTCACGCAGGGTGTATTTGGGCAGTTATATGTGATATATGTTTTTAAGTTATGGAATTAAAGTGTAAATAAAAAATCGTCGAGGTATTTTGTAAAATAAGTGGTTTAAAAAGCTTCAATTCGCTCAAACATCCATTAAGGAAAGTTAATTTTTTGGGATTAACACATTTTGACACGGAGCCAAGGTAGTAATACTCCGTTGGCAAGGATAAGTTTTGCAATCTCTTGGAATTCATTGTCGTTAACTTTGACGGGTATGAGAAAGGCTCAAGAACACAATCTCATGACCTGTCATAATTTGAAAAATTACGATAACAATCTTTTAGCGTCAATGCATTGTTGAAGTCAACGTCGACATGTTTCGTTTCCAAGTAATTTTAACCTCAGATAAAGAAATATAAACGCTGTTCATAGTAAATCTTCGGTATACATCCCAATGGCCATAGTCGGTAGTTTATTAAATCTCCGCAGGATGATTTTTCAGTTTTCCGACTGTCGAGTTTACAAGCTCCCGCAACGGAAACAATAAACGGCATCCACGAAAACTCCAGCAGGCTTTAGAGAGGGAGGACGAAATGAAGGGAGTGAAGCAAAGACAAAGCTGAGGAATGCTGCAAATGTCACCCTGAATCCTTCCTACGCTACCCCTCCTCGATGTCCCCACCCTTCTCGCCGCCACCCCTTCCCCAAGCTACACGGAGGAGCAATTGACTGGTGGGCGGATTGGGGTGAATCCTTTTCCCTCCCTTTTCCCATCCCCCCAGTCATTTCCTGTCTTTCCAGGGTCCTAGGGGGGAGGGTGAAGAAGCATGGTTTCACATGGCAAGGGTCCGCCGACCAAGGAATGAAGAATCGGAGGGAGGAGGAGCACTGAAAGGACAACGTCGGCTTCACGGGGAATTTGTTGGGGAGGAAAACACGGAGGGAGTCAGGAAGGAGCAGGAGAGGCGGAGGAGGAAAAGAATTTTCGGGAGTAATCGCGGTGGAAGAGATGAATAAATAAGCGGAGGCGGTTGCCCGGGAGACGAGTGTGGAATGGGGCGGAAGGCATTTGAAGACGGAAGGCGGTGGAAGAAGAGAAAGGTGGAAGAGGAGGAGTGGTCCCGTTCGACCTGGGGTGCAATTTCCCTTTTCCCCGGGCGCAGGCCGCTGAGCATTACTCATTCCGACCCACGGGGCGAGTCGAATGGGGCAATTCTCCGATCTCTCCCCCCATTCCACTCACCCTTCCCCACCTTATCCCACAAATAAGCTCCCACCTTAAGATTCCGAGGAAATAAAATATATATATATAGTAATGTATGTAATGCTCCGGAATATCGCTGAAGCGAAAGAATCTCCCACTGGAGGCGGTTTGGGACTGGGGAGGGGAGCGAGCGTTTTCTCTGATTACACTTCCACCGGAAAATTTTCGTCGAATTTTCGAAAGGTTTTCGCTTTGATGAGAGGTCGTTACTTGTGTGAGGTGAGCCAACTTCACTGTCGACTCCTCTCGTTCGGAGAGGAATGGTGGACCTCGCAATTCAGATGGGGAGAAGAACATCAAAGATTTTTTAACAATTCTCTGGGAAACATGTTCAACTGAAACTGACTTCAAACACTGCCGATGGAAAACTATGTATTGAGAAAGTCACAGATTACCAATTTAGGCAACCCAACAATGCCTGTTCACTTTAAGAATGTATGGTGTCCTGAAGATGACTTTAAGTTGTAATGCGGCGTATCGAGATACGTGACGAATTTATCATAAAAAATCTAAACTCATTACACGAGCTTTTTACAAATGTTGCAAAGAACACCGTTTTAAAGTCTTTAAAAAAGTTGTATAACTTAGGAAATATATTTTAAAAATATTTGTACGAGGGTAGGTTTAAAAGTAATGCACACATGATTTTAGTGCGCGAACAAAAACAAATAGAAAGATCGGGGGTGTACAACAAAGTACAATTCTTAAGTTTCAATATCAAATATTTATTTTTCAACATAGTTACCGTTAAAGCTAACTTTTTTCCCCCAACGTGTAACAAGTTTTTTCATTCCGTCACTGAAAAACTCTTCCGACTTTTCTCGAATCGAGGACGTGACAGCTACCTTCATATCATCGTTAAAGGTATAATGATTACCCTTGAGGTGTCTCTTGAGTTGAGGAAGAAAATAAAAATCGCAAGGCGCAAGATCGGGGGAATTAGGACGGTGTGGAATCGGTTCTAATTTCAGATTTCGCAGAGCCTCTCCAGTTGCGCGCGAGGTGTGTGGACGAGCATTGTCATGTTGCAAGATTATTGGCGCCAGGCTGCCTTTAACACGACAAACTTCTTCCTTGGATATTCAAATATGGTTTGCGATACGCTTTGAGGAATTTGTCGGTCATTTGGAATCAAATATTTGGCGAGTTTGCGATGTTATTCGTCTGTGACAGTGATCGGACGTCCAATGGGTGTTTCATCAGCAATTATGGCTTTTCCAGGCTCGCCAAAATTTACTGCCTATCGATTTACAGTAGGCCTATCAGCACCATAGTTACTATAAACAGCCTTTAAAGGACAATGAATCTCAGTAGGAGTCACTTATTCAGCAAAATTCGATAACAATAAGCTGTTTAACTCGCGTTGACATAACACTAGAACACATCTCCATACTTCCGCTTCTCAAAATACACTGGATGAATGTAACGACCTCAAACCTGCGCATGCGTGTTGAGGGGGAATGTTACTTCCATATGTAATCTGGCATCTGACGGTCATTTCGTTCGCGCTCTACCAAAAGCTGTAACAAACTCCCGAATGACTTTATTTTTCAGGTTTATTACATATTTTTATATGTAATGGTGGATAGTTCCATCCCCGTATTCCTGAATTCCATACATTCCTATTAAAATGTACTGATCAATGCTTAAATTGTACTCCCCTCTCGAAAATCAAATAAATATTTTCGGGTTGCATCAAGTAGTGAAAAAATTACTACTTCGGAACAGTTTAGTTAACATGTATCCAATATAATTACTAGAAAATATGATTGAGTATATAAATATCCTTCAATGAAAAACCAAGGTCGGTTACTAAACATCCTAAAAAGCATGCAGCCCTAACTACATATGTGCAGAGCGTGCGCATACATATAGGGGGTCACATATTATTTGTTGCTTCAAGGGAAGCATAGCTGTAGATAATACGTTATTTCCTTAAGTTTTAAGTCCTTAATTTAAGTTCCTTATAAAGATTGTGGATGATACTTTTGCCTCAAACTCCACTGGAGAGTGCTATTTATGATACTATGGGACACTGACTAATAAACTAATCAATAAATTTTCAGCTGGGAGGAAACGGTGAAAGTCCTCTCCCGTCTATCCTTTCAGGATTTTCCTTGATGTGGACGGTACACCAGACCGGCAGGTTAGGTAACACTCACAGAAAAATATTATATTCAGTTTCAAGAACTGATAGGAGTCGTCAAAAATCCCCACACCTTATTCTCCTCCGAAGACGTATCTATAGCTCTGAAACCAATCTTTTTCGATTTTCACCCAATCTAAGATAGCTTCCTTTAAGATATCAGCAGGAAAATATAATGAAGGAATACACAAATCCCAAGGTAAACTGTAAAATGTAATTTATTTTCTTAGTTAGTAACTATTGTGCAAAGTGCATATTATAGTTCACAGACATAAATGAGGACTACGAACGTTCAAAAAGATGTAGTTGATAGGTTTTAAAAAGTTTTATCATCAGCTTCCCAATTATACCAAAAGAAATTTAATTTACGTAGGGAATTTCATGTATCACTATATTAATTTTATCAACATTAGTATTAATATATTCTGAATATAACGGATATAGCAATGAATGGTGCTAATACAAATGATATTCCAGATTTTTTGAGTTTGGAGGTTAGGAGAGGCTCTACAAAAAACTATAGTATAAATAGAAAAGAATCGTTTTTTTAGGTAGTAACACCGATTTGAATGGGAAATATTTCAAAGAATGGAAACTTTAAACGTTAATATTGAGGGAAGAAATGAAAATATCCAAAGGATATCAAAAAATACCACGTAAAATATACTTTGTGACACACGATTTTTCCTAAGTGATACAATATTCGCGCGTCAAGGACTTGGAAATATGTTGAAAAGTTCAAATTATGGTTTTCAGATATAACGTGAAGTCAGTAAATGTAAATAAAGTTATAAATAATTCAACGTTCTGATCGTAGACCCGGTTTGGAATTCTAAAATTATATTAATAAAGATATTTGCTGAAGTTTTTTTATAAAAAACAAAATAAAGTAGATATGTAGTTAATTGATTAGACGATCGAATATAATATTGATGTAAAACTATGTGCAAGCATGATATAAAAAATATAGATTATTTTTTATTGTACAGTAAATTTTTTCATACACATCATAATGGAGCATAACATTTTCTATATTATTATCACAAACACGTTATACATTGTTTGGCGTATCTGACTGTTCATTCAGCATCAATAGAAACTTTTCTGCATTGAAATTCACATAAATTGTAAACACAAGATTGACGGATCAGATAATTACGTACGTGATCACTAAGTGATGCCTTTTTGCGTTTAATTAATTGATTTTTGCAGCGCTCGATTTAGTACATTTTATTGCACGCTATCGCTAAAAATGACACGGATTCCTGCACGACACATGTAGTGGTCTCATATCTCATTAATCTTATTAAAACGATTAAATATCAGCGTCAGAAATCGCGTTATATCAGGCTGCGTAGCGCCGAACTTTAGAGTGATGACAAAGTATTCAGCATTCTTCGCGTAAATAACGTTGACACGCGCGCTTTGTGAATATCCTCAATCATGCTGCTGATTCTACCTTTCCTACACTGAGATTTTAATCTCACAGCACTCAGAGGATGCTAAGGAATTAGACTTGTTCAAGACACATGATTAAATGACTCTTTGTACTTCGCTGAAGTGTCCTGATCTCGAGATAGGGGGACTAATTATTAAATGAAACTGTCGGATCAACGATAATCTCAGGATACACACACTTTCAGGGCGCGAATCCCCTTCTCTGGAAAAAGGAGGGGGGGGGGGAACCATGGACGTCACCAACAAAGAGAACAGGGTGAGTGCTAACCGGCTGGGCGCTAACTAATTGGTCGCTTGCTTGATGTGTGAGCTTTTCCGTTTATGTTTACGAGACGAACAAAGTTTCCCGTTTTATTGGATGAACAAAGCAATAAGGGCGAGCGCATTAATAGGATTGAAGCGCTGACGAAAGCATAGCTCCTCCTCTCTCCCAACATTGGTTCCGCTGCGGTGGTGGATTAATCGTTCACCTTCCCATCCCTCCATCCCTACGGCACCCATATTGTAAGACTTTAAATGCATCGACAAATTCACGGAAAGCCTTTTTGGAAAGTGTATCAAGTTGATGAGGAGAGAGAGAGGGAGAGTTTACCCCCGTACCTGCCAGCTCGTCCTCCTCATCACCCTTCTCCACCCCCTACCAAGCCCTCCCGGGTCCCAGACTTCCGGAGATTGCCGACGGATTATTCAGGGAATTAAGGGGAACCAGACCTCCCCAGTTTCCACAGGGGGACGCAATGCAGGGGAGGAGGGTGTGATGGTTTAAATGGGAGGGTTAGGGACTCCATGAGCAGCGCTCCTATAATTTTTTTTCTTTTTGGTGGCTTTTGGGAAAGCGGCACCCCCGCGGGGAAGCAGCTCAGGTGGATCGCATTAGGCCAAAGTAAATGATAAAATGAGAGGCGCCGTGCTCGTTCGCGGAGAAAGAGAGGAGCCAACAAATGGCCTCCAGCAAGGGCTTGGATGTCTACGTATAACCAAGTGGTGATTCGAGGACAAGAGTAGAAGACAATCATGACGGAAGATCATCGGATCAATAATAATTGATACTAAGTAGCGCAACGAACGTTTGTTTTATTTCTTTAAGAATTTAAAAGTGAGAATTATGACATGAATTGCTTCTCTTAATGAAAACTCCGACTTTGCTAAAAGTATGCAGCAGTAATTGCTCTATATCAAGCGTAAAAATCGTAGGAATATATGAGCTTGCAATAATACTAATATACCACTCTTTTATCAACTCAGTATGCTTTGCTAACATAAGCCTCAATACAAACATCAGCATACCTTACAAACATAAAATTATTGGTTTATAAAGTAATTAATATAGCCTTAATAAGCTTTTGAAAGTTAAATTTTTATAAAGAAAAAAGTCGTTGTAGAAAGCTTGGTTTTAAAGGAAAATATCGCAGGAGTAAATTGTTAAAAACAAATTAATATAAATAGTATGTAATAATTATTATACTTAAACAAATACCAATTGGTTCATAAATGAAATGATTATTATAACATGCATCACATTTTTTATTTGTTTCAAATAATTGTAGAAAAATGTGTAAATGAATTCATATGCGCCTGCCGTTTTAGCAAATCATCTTTAAGCGTAAATGTACCATTATTTAAATAGCCTTTTTCTGCCTCATCGATTTCAGAAAGAAAAACGTGTGATTTGAGCATTGAATTTTTAATTCCATGCTGAAAGCAAATATAAAAAGCAGTATTTGTGTTAAATTAAGATATTAAAACAAAAGTTCCTACTAAGATATTACCACAAAACCTATGTAACCTTCCCAACCAGAATCATGCACGCTTGAGTACCTAATCTAATTAAGGATTATTTTTGCGAATACAAATTCTGGAGTTTTATTATTAGGAACTATGTTTATTTTGAATTCATTAAAATATGATAATAATATTATATATTAAATGAATAAAGTTGAATTTTTATTTTATGGGAAAAACTGTTTTTATATTGAATATACTAGCATCATATGCAATGCACTAAGTTAAAAGTTCTGTTTTAATGTAATAATGACGGGAAATGTAGCCAAAATTACTATAATTGAAAACGCTAAACCTTCCAATATATGGAACCATTTGGAGTCATTTTGTAATGTTTGCAGTCTACGATTGTGTCTATGGTTATTAGATTTCAGGGTCTATGAAACAGATAAGGAAATTTATGTGGAAAAAACTGTAAATAAGAATGCCTCATGCGGGTGAGCAAATTAAAATATTTTTACTAAAAGTTATTACTTCAATATTATTGTAATTCACAACGAAGTATCTCCATTGTTTTAACTTCCTAGCATTGGCTGCCCACTTCCGATCCTTACGAGCACGGCTCACCATCGCTGACCTTCACCATTCCCAACCCATGCTGCCTCGCTACTCCACTTGCCACATCCCGATGAGTTTGTAAACATCTCGCTCGTTGCCACCGGTAATGCCGGGACGTCAATTTCCACTAATCCCGTGACATCTTGTTATCGAGTTCAATACTCCCATCCATTTGATCACGTCGTCGTTTGCGTTATAAAAAAAGCTGGCACAGCTAAATATTCGAGAAGACATTGTTCCAAGAGGAGGGGAGAGAACGACCGATATCCTTCAACGTTCAAACCTCCCATTCCATAGCTATTCGATCGATTGGAATCGAGTAAAGTTGGGTCCACTGTTGTTAAATTTTTGCGAAACTCTCTGTTTTGCTCGTCGGGGAAGGCACGTGGCGAGTTGCAATATTTAACGATATCACCGCAATTTCCGTTCAAAACTAACGTATCCTAATGTTCTGGAAACAGAATCCAAATTTGTGTGATATGGTGTCCCGGTTCGAAACATTTAATCATCGCGTCGATCTAAGCTCGATAAGAACGTCAACTCAACGAAGTCACTGAAGTTGGACGATGCTTTCCAGATGCAGAATTGGTTTCTGAGGAAAACAGGATTCAAAAATAATAATAATAATAGTGAAAGGAACTATTGGTAAGGGATTTTTCTATATATTTAGCAACGTTCTGCTTCCTATCCCACTAGGCCGGGTTTGGGAGTGGCCTTACAGGACTAGTAATTATGTGTAGAATTATATACTTATGCATGAGTAAAATTATTCAAATTATTTTGGTTACCTGGAATGTCATTCCTATTGTGACACATACCGAAACTCCCTCTTACCGCTAAGAAGATAGTATTTTCGTTCAACTAGAAACGCTTCGTTCACAACCTTTTTTGACATATTGTATAATCTTCTTCCATGTTTCATTCGCACTTTCACGTTTAATTATTGAATTTCAAAAATAATCAACTTGGCTTTTCCACATAGAAATTATTTTATTCACTACTGAGGTTTATTTTTCAATATCAGTATGAAGATTTTCCACTAAGTCACGCCAGAAACTGTTTTATGTTTAATAATGTTTCTTTTTGAAGGGAGCAGAGTTAAGTTGGAGTCCCAGTTCCACACCCACTCTCAGAGGGTACTTTTGGTGCACCACTCGAATACCAAACTAACTTCATTCTCTCTCCCTTCAAAACCGAAGTAATCCATGGAGCTTGGTGCCCACCCGCACTAAGTGCACGACTCTCTCTCTTCACGTGGTGATCACCTCACAACAGCCCCAATTCAAATCTCTTTTTAGTACATATGAACTCCCACCAAAGCTCAAACCTCTGCCTCCACTTTCAATCTACCTATATCCACAAACTTGATATGCCTATTTTCAAAATTCCCTTACCGAACCGTTTTTGAGAATGGACGAAGATATGAAACACGATAGAATATATTAGTTGGATTTTAAAACTGTCTCAAATAAATTGTATCAAGTTGGAAAACTATGATTCATTTCGTTATGCTTTGGGCAAATTTCAGTCTTTTAATAGGAAAACGTTTTAGGCAAAATTTTTTATGTCGAGAATCAAGACATAAAATAGAAAATCAGAGATAAATATGTAAATGATCCGAAGAGTTTATAATGAACGGCTTATTAAAAGTTCTGGCAGACAATATATCAAAGTGGTAGCTTTTTCCTAATGCCTCCGCAGCACTTTTGCCAAGTTTGAAACGAAATTTCACGCACACATGCTGTTCCTCTAGCTCCTTGATTGCTACCGTTGCACGCGGCGAAGAACAAATTAAGACACGTACCGCTGCTGTTACGTAACGAATCGACGTAAACTAACGCAACACCTCTCGTTTTAGTCGGCAGGCGTGTTGCTTGATGGTGCACTCTGTCTTGTTTAGATCCGTTGAACGATTTGGACAGAATAAAATCAGTCCAGTTAATCACTCCTTGTACGAAGATCAGATCAGATAGCTACCTAAGAATATGAAGCAAGTGCTTGGGGGTGGTTCCGAAAAACAATGACTCGATTCCTGGTAATATAAAGAAGAGATTTCTTATCCGGAAAAACTCTTGTCAAAGATAAAGTAACGTCGCAAAGTTTTTACTCGAATTTTGGCTTCTGAGACTCCACGCTAAATTAGCAAAAAATATAAACAAGGGGATCAGTGGAACTTGATGCATACCGTCGATGAACAATCGAATTGAATACTTGGCCAGTAGGTATGTACATAATACGCTACATAATTGTATGTAGGTAGAGCAAAAATCATAAAAATTATAATCGATGAACTGCGAACCAATGAATTTAAGAATTTGTTTTTTCTCGCATAATTCATGACTATAATTCGAAGAGATAAAAACGCTAAGAAATTAATAGAAATCTCCCTCTTGAGCAGCTTAATCAAAAGAATCTCAATGATTGGTGTCCTAAAACCGCATTCGGTAAGTCCCTGTGGTGACTTAATGGATTTCATGAGGATGTAATTGCTATAAATGCCAAATCAATGCTCTATGTAATGCGAAATAATTGTAATCAATATTAATTGATAAATGAATTGTCGTCCATAGAATTGAAAGCACAGTAAAGAAATAAGCATATTTAAGAAATTAAATTACCATTTACGTGTAAAACAGTGAACTTCATAACGTTTAAATGTTGCTCACTTGTTTGATAAATATCTTCAAAAAGGATTATCTCTAACATTCTTTTGTGATTATTACCAAGCTCGAAGTGCCATCCACGATTTCGGAAATGAAGTTCACTAAACTGCGTGAAAAAGGAATTAATGTGATTGTTCACCGCGGAATCAAACCCAAAATTCAAGTTATCATGAATCATGTTTGAAGGAATTAATTTACATCAGTTTCGCTTTTGTAAGTTTACATGAATAAGGTCAATAATTTTTGGTGATGTTTACAATGTTAAAATAGTCAGATGCGTGAGTAAAACCCCGAATGTTGACACCGTGGACATACTAGATATGGTTTACTGAGCGTCATACACACCCCGCACGCGCAGGGTTTTTACATCAATGGAGCGCTCGCTAGAACCCTGAATACGAGTTCGTCGCATCCTTTTATCGTCTTCCCTGGGCATGGGAGATGGAGCAAAACGAACGACGCGTGAGTGAAGTGACACGAGTGGCGTGTGCAGCAAAGGGAGAGAAGGGGTGTTAAAACCCATTCTCAGGAGATTAACTCCACTTCCGTCTGGCTGACTAGTGAATAAATGTTGCCTTTTGCTTTCGTGGCATCCCCTTGACGAGGCCGGATTTCCAAGTTTCGAAAGTGGAAATACGAGAGGGCAGAAGAGAGTGGTGACCGATCTAGGCGACGACGTGAACATAACTAATCCGCGCAGAGACATCGCACAAAGAGATTTTTTGTGCCTACATACATTATTTGTGTATACATACGTAGGTATATATATAAATAAATATTATATATGCATCTAAAAATGGACACCAAGATAGCACTAGCAAACGAAAAAAAAACACAGAAACAAACACAATAGAAACTCACACCTATTCCAAATTTTCGGTGGCGCTGCCACCTTTCTCAAGGGTGAGAAACTTCATTCCTTCCAGATTAAGTGTTCGCATGGTTTCTGATGAACTTGGCAACCTTAGAAGGGATGTGCATCGATGTGACCGATAACATGGGCTTGAGAAAGGTACATGCAAAGTTTGTGCCGCAACTGCTCTCGGAAGAACAAAAGGGAACTCGCACGCGGATCTGGCAAGAACCTCTCAACCATTTTAGTGACGATCCAATTTTTTTAAACAATATACCACAATACCACAGCAGATTTCTACCAATTATTCAAATATATATATAAATATAAATAAATAAATGTATAAAAAACTAATTTCGTCTTCTACTGCGTCTTCTGTCCTGATGCTGTTATTTTTCCCCGGCAAGGGCTTCCTGGGATGACGACCGCGGAGGCCTTGCCTCCCCCGCTGCCGGGCACGACACACGGCCCCTTTGTACAATGAGTTAGAGGATATAATCACGTGTGTTCCTGCAGGGAAACATTTGATAGTGCTAGGAGATTGGAATGTGACGGTAGGAGAAGGAATGATGATGGTGGGGGACTATGGGTTAGGCATGGGGAATGAACGATGGGAGAAAGTAATTGAGTTTTGCAGGAGACAGAAGTTGGTCATCACTAACACATGGTTCAGACATCACAAAAGGCGTAGGTATACATGGAAAGTGCCAGGTGACTCAGAAGGGTATCAGTTATATTATATTATAGTTAGCCACAGGTTTAGGAACAGTGTGATAAATTCGCACAGTTTCCCGAGAGCGGATGCGGACTCCGACGACAAATTGGTTATTATGAAATATAACGTCCTTTTCAAAAAGAATAGGCAGGGGCGGCGGGTTAGGAAATGGCATGTAGAAGCATTAAATGGATTGACAAGGAATGAGTATCAGCAGGCAGTAGAGAAAATCATGGATCAGGGTAAAGGGCTAAGTACTATCAAAGAAAAATGGGACTGTATCAAGAAAGTGATATTGAAAGCCGCAAAAGACTTTATAGGAACCGATAACGGGAAAAGGATACGGAAACCATGGGTCACGGAAGAGATGATTGCAAAGATGGATGAGAGAAGAAGATGAAAAAATGTAAACACAGAGTTAGGCAGCATGAAGTACAAAGAGTTAAACAATAAATTTAGACGGGCCACAAATAAAGCGAAAGAAGCATTGTGGAAAGCGCAATGCGAGGATTTGGAAAGTTTACAGAGGAAACATTATACAGGATGTTCCTGTATAATATATAATTAACTCTATTGATAGTGAAATTCAAAAATATCCAACTTGGCTTTTTCACATAAAAAGTTTTATTCACTACCTAGGTTTTGTTGTGGTATAATATCTTCAGGACCCCTGAAGATGTTATACCATATATGGTATAACATCTTAAGGTGTCCTGAAGATGTTATACCATAACGAGAATAAGGTCTTCAATAAAAATGTTCTATATGGAAAGCCAAGTTGGATAATTTTCACTTTCAATGTGAAGATTTTCCACCAAGTCACGTCATAAACAGTTTTTTCTATTGATAGTTATGAAATTATTTTCGTTATTAATATATTACAGCATAAGAAGATACTTATGAGAAAATAAGGATTTTTATGAGCACGAGCTCTTGGGATCTAATTTTCGGGCTGCCGTTCTTGTGGGAATCTCACAAGAACCTACATGTTGGTCACCGGTGTCGTACTCATGCGACCAGGTACCCGGATCGAAGTTGAATCCGAAGGGGCGTCAGCCAACAAAAGGGACACCACACTCAGAGGAGGATTTCTCTCCAAACCGACACTTTGAGAAGGAATCGAAGCACACACTTTGCTCCGACCCTCGAGTCCCACCACCGTTCGTATTTTTTTATTTTACAGACCCACCCGGGATCCATTCGTGTCGGTTAATGCCTGAGGGTCCTTCCCCCCCGCCCCCTTGATTCAATCCGACCCGAAAAATCGGAGACGTTCGACATAAAAAATGGAGAAGAAACACGGTTGGGGAAGGAGAAAAATGATTGCATTACCCCTTTTTTTCGGATGCGCGCGAAGGGATGGATGGGAGGAGTCGTGGTTAGGGTGAGGAAGAGAGATGGAGAGGAAAGGAGGAAAGATAAAAAATAAATAAACTGACAAGTCGAACACACGAATCCACGCACGCACCTTGCCCCGGATCCCTCGCTTCCGAACGATGCTCCATCCCTAACGGGAAAAAAATGAGCGGTGAAAAAAAGGAAGGAAGAGGGCGCGAAGTTCGCGGGTGGTCTGACGACGCAGAACCATTTCTCGCCGAAGCGACAAACGCGACCGCACTTTTCCGCGAGACGCACCCCCAATTTCCCTTTCCCCTTCTCCAAAACCTTCGCGAGGAAATTCCCGTCATGAACCCTGAGAGATGGAGAGGGGTTCGTCTCGAGGAGGCACACGGGAGAGAGATGGTCGAGGGGGCAGGGGGATGAAGGGGGTAAGAGAGAGACAGGGCACCCCCCTCGGGTTCCCACGGGGTAAAGCACTCCGGTGTGACAGTGACTGATAGGGCGGGAGGGACGTGGAGAGGCAGGAGAGAGAAAGCACTCAAAGATCACCACCGCCGAATCCGAACGCCAGCACCACCTCCGGCACCACCATCAACACCATTGCCCGGAACCTATCCCTTCCTTTCTACAAGCCTCAATGCGGTCTTCAAGAAATTCACTCCATTAAATAGTTCTCTCCTGTTCCGCGTTTTTACGAATGGAGACGGAGATTCATTAACCGGACTGTAACCCAGAGTTATAAGTATATGTAATCTCCAACGTAAAAATTCAAGACTACAAAAGGAGGAAAAGGTACATGAATGAAGAATTACCACAACTGCTGTTGGCCTAACACCCCCTGCCACACGCAATCATTACGGTTTGCAGGGTGTGTGTAGCATTGCAAAGTGTAGCTGTTGGTGTCTGCATTATTTTTGGTACACGCTGTTTGCACATTTGGCCGAATCTTCTTTCCAGTTTTTTCCGCGTTCATATTCTCTTTTAAAATTTTCAATCGAAACCCTTGTGTCTTCATATTTCTTTTTATATCGTTCTTCGTACGCAAATCTATTTATTAAACTGTTTTTTTGGCTGTTATTGTCCATATTTTGCTGTATCACAACACAATGGGAAGAGCCATTACTCCATCATATTTTCCTAAAAGTATTTTATCTTAATCTTGTAATTTTAAGTTTTCTTAATTCTATAGTTGATTTAATTGAAACATTAATTTATCTGTTGTTTAATGTTTCTGCATATCTGATGAACAACACATGGTATCGTAAGTACTTGGAAGGTGTTACTCGTCCCATCATTATCATCATCAGTATTTCAATCCTAAGATTGGTTTACTGCAGCCCTCCATGCTTCCCTGTTTAGTATTAATTCCCTCGCCCTCGGATAGATTCCCTGTTTTACATCCTTCTTAATTTGGCCTAAGTACTTGTGTCATGGCCATCCTCCCGGAAACTTTCCTTCAATTTTTTCTCCGATTATGTTTCCAACTAATCCATTGTACCGCAAGGTATGTCAAATCTATCTAATTCTTCTTTGTCGTAGAGCTCTCTTTATGTTCCTTCTATCAAATTAACACTATAACATTCCTATCCTGTGTATTGGTACATTTAAACGTTCATTTTGACTGCTTACAGCTGAATCGTACATTTTTTATTTTACTTTTAATGGGTGCATTATAACGTTACTGTTCTACTGTTTATAGTCAATTTATAACATTAATTTTTAATGGTAAAATAAACGATTACAAGTAAATCAATTGAAAGTAACATTTACTTTAAGTGCAGAGTAGCTTCACTATTTTATTTTGTATGCTTGTTTCCTTTAAAAATGTTCTCAACATATTTGTTATTCTCCGAAGAAATAGCTCGTGAGCTGGTTTTTCTAACAATTTTTTAAAATTTTTGGTGAAATAGGATATTAACTGTATAAAGTGGAAGAAAGGCCAGGAAATCAGAGGTAAACAAATTTGTTTGATCCAATTTCCTAATATGTCATCCATATAGGGATTAAACGACATTGGGGAGTAACGGATGTGGGAGAAGTCAGTCATTATGACATATCTTTAAGCTAAAAAAAACAAGAAAGAGGTATGCATCGAGAGCAACCAACCCTAAAGAAGTCCTAAGTAGAGGAGAGAAGCGGAATTTAAGAACATTGAAGCGGAGAATCCAAAATAGCACCGACTTCTTAATTTATAATCTTTCTCTTTTTGAATCGCCGACCGCAAACAATGCAAACAGAACACTGCTTTACTCGAAAACAGACTAACGCTATATTTTCATGGAAGGAAAGGAAAATGAAAGGGAAATAAAAATTTGAAAGCTTTTAAAACATTACAATTCACTCAAAATAATCATTGAATTATGTTAAATTCTTCTAAACAAATCCGTTAAATCTGACATGATCCCATTCATTCTATCTTGGGTTAGGAGACTCTCACGAATCAGAGGCGAATAGGACACAAAGATAATAAGCCTAATTGAGTTTAATTGTAATAGAAAATGATAAAAAAATCAATCGGAATAAAAATCTAAACGCTAAAGGAATAGTTTTTTCCCAACATGCGAAGAAAAAATCAATCTTGGTGAGAACGCGGGCGAAAATATAACACATTTTCTATGTACTTTCTGCCGAGGACCATTTATGCTAATGGACTGGCGATGAAGACAACCGGAAGGTTAGAGAAGACGGGAATCTCGCCCTGGTACAATGCGTGGAATTCTACTCGGTATCTAAATACGAACGTTCTGTAGAATTTTTCACGTTTAGCCTTCGTGATAGAAATGTGTTTGGAATGTAACTTAAAAGATGGCGTCGAAGAAAATCGATTATCTTCGCAATTAATAATTAAAGCCCCCCTCTCCATTTACTCCAGCCCTTTTGAATCCAACCCAAGGGTGGGGTTTGGTCCAGGTTACTCAGAGGATCTGGTAACATTGAATCATCGCCATTCCCTCTAATCCTTTACGGGAGTCTCGTTCCTATAGACATGCTCCACATTCATTTCACCCGCGCCATTCCCTCAAACATTTCTCGGAACTCAGCTCTGAGATCACAAGGAATTCGAATGATCCCCCCAATGGATGGAGCAGCTGAAGGATCATAACGAGAGGGTTTGTCTGTTTAATAATGGCAGCGCAGCACGCATTTTCGCCTTCAATTCACCAGTCACATCCGGCCTGCGATGTGACAAAGAGTCTGCGAATTGATGAATTGGTCCCGTAGATTTACAAAAGATGTAAACGGCCTATGTGGATCGTTACCAAAAGAAACATTACTCGTCCATATGAGCAAAGATTACAGTACATGGTGACCTTAATTACTGTGAGATGCCATATTTGGCAGGACTGCACTGGGTTATGAAATTGTTAACGATGTAAAATCAATGGGTCCGGTTTGAGTATTAACAGAGTTTAACTAAACCGCAGGTCAATTTTAATCACATAATCAACAATTTTAGCAGTTTATTTATTAAATAATGCTTAATTATCATCAACTTTTAATTAGCGGTTGGATTGATGGTGACAAATAATTAAAAAATTCCACTTCTCTTTGTTTTTACTTTCGTTACTAAACATAAAACAATAGACCAATCGGGAAATAGAGATCAAGGAATGGTGGCATTAAAGGAAACCGAAGCTTCACGTAAAATATTACAAAGCTATTATGCACATCTTATATACTGTCTGGCGTAGTAACTTTAGCAGTGAAACGATGTCAACAATATTTCTTACATTAAGGTTGTTATGGATCTGGAGAATAGTATTAACAAGCGTGGAATGGAATACTCTCTCTACAATTCCCAACGGAAACTCTACTGATCATCGTTACACGAGTGAATACATAGAATATATATTGGCGATAGCGTTTGGATTTGGTATTAGTAAAGTGAAAGCCGAAACAAGGAAAGGAGTAAGCCAGGGTACATCATTATCACCCTTGATAATCAAGATAAATATTGGGAAGGTAACTAAGGAGAACAAGAACAAAGCAAAACGTTGCTTAAGAGTGCACGGAAAAATAATATTAAACTAAAAACTTACATGCTTTTGACAAACATTCGAAATTATGTATTTTAAATATTCTCATTTCGAATAATTACAGCATGCATGAAGACTGCCCAACTGTCCTGATATTCAAATGAGCATTTAAATTTTACTGAGCACGTATTATAAACACTGTCTCATTTTGAAATTAAATTGACTTTATGGAAAATATTTTGTTTACGGTCATAGGTGTGTATTTCCTTTTCAAAACAGGAGTTTCGCCGTTGATACGTAACATTGTATGAAAAAGGTTTATTTCACTAACTCGGAACGGATAAAAGAAAAAAAACAATGGTTATATACTAGATCCTGTTTATTGAAGTTTTTCGGAATGCATTCCCCATTAGCATTAACTATATGAATATATTCATCATGTTCCTTACTTCCGAGGGGCCAGCCAGCAAGTACAACGGGATTGCATGGGCAGAATACGGTTGAAATATTAAATGAGGAATTTGAGGGGAAAGAGACGCACTCACTTATTCCCATCTCTTCCGCATGCGTGAAGGAGGATTACTCGACTGTCAACTCGCGGGCCCCAAATCCCTCGGCAGTGCGCCCTTCCGGTCTGCGAACCCGGCTTCCCCCGCCCCACTCTTCTATATTCCATAAGCCTCACCCCGCCCCACAAAACCCCGTCTCCAGGACAAAATGCTGTTGTCACTCTGTCAAAAAAAACGTAAAAAGGAAACGCGCACATATAATGCATTCTTTTATGCATGTTGACCAACGTATCTAGGCAACGAAAGTAGTTTGACTCTTTTTGGTTAAATTACCTCAAGTTCAGGTCTACAGTTCGTTATTTTACCACCAATTGCTCATAAAGAATCATGCCCAAAAATTGCTCTTTCAAAAGAATTGAAAATAAACGATTGTTCTCTTAACTTTTTTCAACAATACGAGTACACATTATTATTTCTCGCGTACATGGGCTTAAAGCCCTGTTCGAAATAAAGTTTGGTTTCTATAAATTTGCATTTTGAAGAAAGGAAATCACCACTAAATGATGAGCAGACAAAAAAACGTATGGATGTCCGTAAAAGCAATTAGTTTTATTTCCAACTGGTCGATTTTATTTAATCTTTAAGACCGCTTTGCAATTGTCTAGCTTATTTCTTTTATCTTGACTATCGAGAGAAAGAAATGCATGCATTAATTCCAGACATGACTACTAATGATTTATTCATGAAATGACGAGAGAGTGGAAATTAAAATCAACTTTCGTAACAAAGAAATATGCCGACAATACCTTTTTGTAAACATAAAAGGGCTTTCCTCCTCTCTGCTCTACAGAGAAATTCATCGAAAAGTCTTAATTTAGCCGCGTATAATTCTAAAACGGTAATGGAGGAGTCTTCAATCAAAATAAAAAGTAAATATATTTCTTTGATGGTAATAATTATACACAATAATTTTTAAGGTGCAAATAACTCAAAATAAAAATGCAGCGCGAGTTTATATTTTTATAGGTGAACATAAAGATAAGCCATTAACAAATTTCTATAACAACCGTTAACTCGGCAAGTGCACAGTCGACAATTTCGTTCCTTTAGCTCTGATACTTTTCGGTTTCCCACAAAGTTCCCTTTCCAACACTAATTGTTTTTTATTTTCAAGCTGTCTCTAGCATAGAGAGCAGTTTTGTATATCTACAAATAATAATCGTTAGAAAATTCATAGATTTGGAAACTTTTGAGCAGAGAAATGAAAAAAATAGAAAATCGAGACAGGCGGTTCTAGGCATAGTCATAGAAAGCATAGAAAAAGAAAAGGTAGTGGGCAGACTCTATAGGAAGAAAGAAAATGTGAATGCTGACGGTATTGATAGATGGGCTATGAAACGTTGAATGCAGTAAAAGACGAAGAATATTGGGAAGGTAAAGGAAGGAAAGACTGTGACTTTTGTATGGAATTAAAGAGGGGAATTTAGAATTAAAGAATGTGTTATTTTGATTGACAGATTGGGATTAAGGATATTTGAATTGTGCTCTTATGACCTTAGAATTCTAGCTATATTAGATGTCTGAGTCTATCCAATGCCTTCGAAAATCTAGTAGACTACTGCTAATAATATACTTATAATTTTATTAGTTTTAATTTACCATGTTAGGGTAGGTTTTTGATGGAACCTGTCTTTACACACTGGTTACTCATAAACCATTGCTCACATGAAAAGATATCCTTAGTCCCCATGCCGCATATAGAAGTAACTCCTTTATTTGTTCTGCATACATTCTGCATTCCCTAAATCCATCCAAAAGGCCCATTATCCTCCTCTCCCCACCTCACTTCCTCAGCAATCTCCCCTCTATCTTCATCTTTAGCATTCCGATATCTCCCACATCCACGCATCCTGTCTTCTTCAAACTTTTCCTGGCACTATCCTATCTTCCTCTACAATGCATAGAACTTTTTGATTTACTTTCCATCAATTTTACAGTTTCTATTCTTCTCCACTCCCATGTCTCATAAGCCTCCAATCCACCCTCATCCTTCTCGTTCAACGGCCAAGTTGTCGAGGTATTTGAAACGTTTTCACTAGTCTACCTTACATCATTGTTAAAGGTGTCGGCTAACGGATCCCGTTTTATTTGTAAACGCTTTTTACCTTACGAAATCCTCGTTCTAATGCCCACAAAACTCTGACCGCCTTATTCCAAAATATATCCTAACTCGGTGAGCTATACTAGTTAGTGTCCCTCAACTTTTAAAGATTATATTATATTAAGGCTTCCAATTTATGGAAATTCATATTGACTTCGTTTTTTTATTAGTCACTCTAATGTTATACCCATTTCAATGGTTCTGCGAGGCGTAATCTCATGGCTAAATGGCTTAAATGACGCTTTATCGTCCGCACATCTAAGTAGTCTGAAGAATTTCCCCTCCTTCTTCCACTTTCGCCTTTACATGCCTCTCCTACAATTTCCTCCATTCCTTGCATTGCTTATTTGCTATCCACACATTTGCAGTCTGATAGATGTAGTAAGGGTTTTGGATAAGTCATACAATTCCTCAGTCAATTCCTATAATTTGCGGAACGCTCATTAATTCTGTCTAGTTTACTCTACCGAAAAATTTAACTCAAATTGTATATAAGTAATTGTATAAGTAATTGTATAAATATCAAATATAAGTATAATGCAACAATTTCAGAGAGTAAAACTCGGCCGGATATCGAGGGATCCGGGTTCGAATCCCGGTCAAGGCGAATGATTTTTACTCTCTGAAATTGTTGCATTATAATGCACACATAGCGGGTGACTCCGTTAAAGTTACTGTTACAGTTTCTTGAAATTTGTGATTATAAGTGTAAATTCGTTGAAATCCAAGTTCTTTTTTACTAGCGGCTTCAATATTGCTATGATATCATGAATACCTATTCTGACTCTAAATTAAACTGTTCTACTTCCAAATATTTATTTGCTCTCTTCTCCATCCATATGCTGCTAATTATTATTATAGAAGATCCTTGTTAATATTTGCCGAGTGCGAAATCAAAAATATCTATTATACAAAATGTAATACTTAAAGATAACACATGTGAGATAAAATCGAAATGTTAATAATATTTACGTGGATTCAAACTTGTGTGGAAATAATTAATCCGTTATGTACAACATTGTTCCTTGAAGTAGAGTGTGAAACAAAGGTAATGGGAAGCGGTAATGTCGATCTTTATCGGCAATGACATACAATACTCGTATCAGAAGAAATAGGAAAGCGTAATGTCAATGTGAAAAATATCGATACGAGAAAAGTCAATGATTTGATGAAACTTTGATGTCAATAACAACAAAAATGGCAACAAATTTAAAAACCAGAATATTTTTGTTTTTTTTTTGTTTAATTTTAAATAAGCTGCATTTACTTTTGATTCTTTTGCTTAATTAAATAAAGTCCTACTTTCATTACGTATGAAAATAAGACATCTAGAGAAGTGAGACAATTTGATAAAAAGAGAACAGACAAGTTGTAGGGATTAAAGTAAGGAAGAAAGTCTGTGTACCTAAAAGTGGTTCATTATTGGAAGATCCTGGGATCTTTAATACGCCATCAGGTAAAACGATTGTGTCCCTTTCTTCGAATTGCTCCTTCTCATCTCATGTGTACCACATCTCAACCGATTGCACAAATGTGCATGCCATTGCAAAGCGGAGAAACGCACTGTACTATTATATGTTCCCTGGAATAAAATCATTGTAACTCTACCATCCCTGCTATTCAAACTCTATTGTAGAGTTTACTCATGAGAAGATTATACGTGTGTGCCTTAAAGAAGTTGGGTTCCATTAGGTGGATTGTAGGAAAATAAAATGAATACATGAGCGAGAGAGAGAGATGTTACTCCAATTTAGTATGACACATTTAAATACGTGTTTTTTTTAGGATTGGGATCCATGGGAAAAGTTAATTGACGAATTGATAAAGGCTCAGAAAAGTTACACTAGATTTATTCACAATTAATAGAAAGACTGATTAAAAGTGGCGTGCGTGCAGGAGGATTTAGGATGTGAGCTCAAAGAGTCACGGTGAAAGCAAACAAGATTAAGACAACCGCACATTTATGTGTATGTATGGTATGCATGTATTATGTTATAGCTATAAATTAAACTGGGCAAATAATGTATTGTATTGCTGTACGTTAGTAATTATTCATTAATTTTATTGCTATTTATTTATAATTTGTGAAATTTAACTGTGAGTTAAATAATGTGTGGCGAGGTGTTAGGTGGTAGAACTCCACTCCATACACTCAACTCAACACTCCATAGTCTCAATCTCATTCCAAAATGTGGACATCTACCTATCTATCTACCAGTAAAGAATATTTAGTTTTACTAGTGACAACAAGAAAATTATTGCAGGTTGCCTTCCGAAAGTAATGCAATTAATTTTTAAAAGTAATTCATGGAAAAGATTTAACAAACACTTAAAATTCTTCAAAGTACTGCCCTTGGACCTCTACACACTTTTTCCAGCGACGCTGCCTAGACCGGTGCGAAGGCGTCTTCGGGGACCTCTCGCAAGGTCTTCCTCACGGCTGATTGGGTCTCTTCTATGGACGAGAAACGGGTTCCTTTCAGGGCTGCCCTAATCCGAGAGAATAAAAAGAAGTCTGCTGGGGCGACGTCAAGACTATAGGGGGGTAAAAAGAGACGTTTCAGGCGTGATATGGTGGACTATCATGATTATTAACAATTGGCAATTTTACACAAAATAAATTATTTTTTAATACGACCGGTTTCGATGTAACTACATCTTCTGGTGGCATTCATAACTCAGTGTTTACTATATATACTAAAAAGCTAGTAAGGGGGGGTTGGTGTGCAGTGAAAACCCCTTTCTCCACGGACCTAAGACTATGGTACCGCTCTGAGGAATCAACGAGACACCCACTCTATCCAGCCACAAGGTCTTCTCCGGACTTTTTGTGTTCCCCACCCCTTTCTCCGCCCCCGCACCTCGTCACTTACGCATCCTTTCACCTCCCCTCCCTCTATCCTCCATTTTCCACTACACACCAACCCCTTCCCTTACTAGCTTTTCAGTATATATAGTAAACACTGAGTTATGAATGTCACCAGAAGATGATGTAGTTACATCGAAACCGGTCGTTTTAAAAAAAAATTATTTTGTGGAAAATTGCCAATTTTAATTAATATAGGTGCATTGTTGGTATTTGACCAGGAACTCGCGGACTCATAGCGCGTTGTCGTTATGGAGTTGCCAGGTAGAGGAGATGTGTTTTTTTGTCCTGCTGACCTTTTTTGGAGTCTTTCCAGCACATCCACCTAGTAGGTAGCGTTAACTGTTTAAGTCCTTAAGGACCACTCCTTTACTGTCAAAAAAGACAATGAGCATTGTTTTCACTTTTGATTCACTCATTCTTACCTTTTTAGGCTTGGAGGACTAGTCGGTGTGCCAATCAGAACTTTGGTGGGTCGTATTAAATATTCAGGATTCATCACCAGTGATAACGTTGTCCAAATAGTCCGATTCATTTTCGATACGTTGCAAAAGTTCACTTGCAATTTCAGCTCGGTTGATCCTTTGATCATCTGACAACACCTTGGGCACGAGCTTGGTGCACAATTTCCTCACTGCTAAATTTTCAGTAAGAATGCGAAACACAATAGTAAACCACAAGTTCAGTTCATTGGCAACCATCTAGATACTCAATCGACGGTCAGAGTCCAACGATTGTCGAGCACGAGCCACATTTCTGTCGATTTTGCTGGTTGACTGCCGCCCAGAGCATTGTTCGTCGTGAATCCCTTCCCGGCCTTCCTTAAAGGCCTGTAACCACCTCAAAACTTGTGAGTAGGACAGAGCAGAGTCTCCGTAAAAATTATTCATGAGGCGGAGCCTTATAAATCATTTTTTCAGTCTCCTCAAGAGATATTTTTTCAGATTAGCACAAAACTTAGTAATCGCGTAATGTTACTCGACCGTCGATTTCATTTTTTTCTTGACGCGGTCGGCGCGCAGTTTTCAATAACTGACGTCCTGCGTTTTCACAGTTTGAACAGCACTGAGACTGGTTTTGTGGCAGAGATTAGCATCCTCCCCACCTACTCCAAGTAGTTTGATTCCGCTCAAGCGAACAGGAGCGGCACGGGAAATTTAATTGCATTACCTTCGGAACGCATTTAGTATGATGTCAAATTACGAGTATATTGGTAGGTTGGACAACAAGAGTAAAATTAAAGGGATAGGACACCAGAACTGAAAGTCTCAAGTACTCGTCCTTCTCCCTTACGACTCCAAGTCAAAACAAGGAACCGTAACCCTTTCATTTTTCATTTCAAAATCAAAATTTAAAGTTAAACTTGAATACACCCATTATTGATTAAATGTGATAGGAATACGTGCATTTGAAGGTTCATGCTTTCGTTTATATGTGAAAACACAAATTCAATTTACTATATGTTAAACTCTATATTTACACATAAACAGTTAGTACCATAACATCTTCTGCCACACACGTCCTTGCGGTGGCTTGCGGGACATCGTGTAGATGCAGAATTCCCTAACGCCAGGACGACATCACGGGAAGGACCGCCTGGGGCCCTCAAAACAACCCGCGGACAAACATTCGTCAAATTCGAACCGAAAACCTTTCGACCCGCTCTCCCTCCCGCCCCTCACACCGAACCCCCTCCGAACCCCCCTCCCCTCCCCTGGTCTCTCGCGCTCCTAACACGTCACTCCGGAGGGGATTCGGGCACACCGCTGACAACCACCGCTTCATATACACACACACATTCATACACGCCTCCCATCATTCCTCTTCCTCCCCCTCCCTCTCTCTCCTTGAGCTACCTCCCCTCGGTCACATTTCTCCCACCACCCCTGCTCTTTCCTCCACCAAAAAACAGAGACGGACCGTGGAGGGGCGGCGGGAACAGGAATTTTAGTCCGGGGGCGGTTGGGGGCGATAGGCAGATTGGAGACGGGCACACTCTCGCTCTCTCCCCTGGGGCGGGACGTCGTGATGGATGACCGCGTGTGCGTGTTGGTGTGTGTGTGTGCACTCTGACGCGAAAGAGGGGGGAGGAGGGTTGAAGTGGAGAGTGACAGGACTCGGGGATGGGTGGAGACAGAAGGGGGGGCAGTATTTAGGGTAGGGCATCAGGGGGTGGAGGAGGCAGCGGGGACAGGGGGGAGAGGGGTTTGGAATGGATTCGATAAAAACAAGACCCGAACGAGAATTTCTTTGTACGACTCGTTTTACGCTGGGAGTGCGGACTCCGAGGTGAAACAATTTTTAAATGCAACGCTTCCGGGCATTGAAAACGAGCGTACGTAGAACGCGGCGGCCTCGTCGGAAGCATTTGCAGAGTGAGTTGCCGCGCTAACAACGTTTCTCCTTGCAGAACAGGTTTGCGGGGAGATGTACGTGCGATATGACCTTAATGTCGACAAATATTCGACTTGTCACGTCGATCTATCCGTTATTTATAATTTTAAAGAGCCGATGATTGAAATGGATCGGCGTTGAGGCATTTTGCTGGCGTACCAGAGGTCTATTTCTCGTTTTAACGGGAAGAATACAATTTTTATTACCTTTCATACTATTTTAGCTACTAATTTAGTGGTATTCAGGAGTTATTCGACCAAGATGATGAAAGTAGAAGGGGCACACGAAGAAAAATTTCGTGAGGCAAAACAACTTCCGGAAGGAGGAGGGAATTGAGTATAGGAACGTCAAATAAGGATGTTACCAACAACTTCAAGAAAACTTCAAATTGGAGAGTTATTTTGTACGGTGTGAATTCATTGTCGATTAAACAAAATGAAATAAAAACATGGGCGATTATAAAATGTAGAAACGAAGAAAGATGGTAAAAGTATAATGAGCAGAAAGGAAATCAAACGAAGATGAATAAGCATGGCGTATGAAAACGGAGGATTATTGAAAGATATCCATAGAATGAATGCTGAAAATTTTGACTGTGGATAGAATGTATACAATTACATAAAGGACATTATAAAGGTGAGGTTGAGGGAGGAAAAGTATAAGAATGTTGCTCGAAATGAATAAAAGTAGGATGCATGCGGAATTGAAGAAGGATTTACTGTAGCGTGGGGTGTCAGGTTGTGTCTAATTAAAGTAAGGCTGGGAAAAGTAGGAGTACAAAAGTAGGTCTTGTGTCCATCAAAAAGCCTACCAAGAAAACCACACCAAGCAATATCGGTGGTCAAAAATTAACGTTTATAAGTCAATTAAGATGAAAAAGTTGATTTGAAGATAGCCTCGAAGTGAAAGCTATTGGTGATTTGACCTTCCTACACAATTTAGATATGTCCTGGATGTGCATATTGAAGAGAGTGATGGCAATTATTGTATCAAAATTTCTTTTTCTAGATAGAAAACTAGAGGAATATTTTCACAAAATTGGCTTGAATGGTTTAGTAAATAAACGTAATTACTGATATAACAAATAAGAAATAAAAGCGATTATTTCGACATGTATTCAATTGAAAGAAGATACTTTAACTCGGCCACCATCTTTGCCTACATGGTACACCGATTGCCGCTGACATGGTGTGTTACGACTCAACACCAAATGCTAGTTATTAATAAATACATAAAATAATTGAAACGATGGTGATAATGTTAAATATAGATGTTATCAAAAACGATAGCTAAATGGAGCACACTGCGCACGCCAAACGAGTCGTTAGTAGTAAGTGGACAATAAAACGAAGGTTAGATTAAGTAAACACAAACAATGAATTGCCAAGAGTGAAAAGCCCATTGCTCTGAATTTATAACAACAGATTTATTGATAAACAAAGGTTATAGATATATCAGTAAAATAACAATGCGATTTTCAATAAAGAGAGAGGCCAATTTAAAAACTAAAATAGGAGAACAAAAACCAAAAGACGAATCCAATAAAGAAAGAGAAGAAAAAAGAATTTAAGAAATCCAGAAGCCAAGACTGCTCTGAGCAGAAAGAAATCGAACGCCTGACAACGCAGAAGAAGTCTTCCCGCCTTAGTAGCCTTGGAGGCAGGAAAGGCGCAGTGTAAGGACTACGCAAGAGCCCTTGCTGGGAGCAGTCTAAAAGAAGAATAAGTTCAAGTATCTCGGAAGATTTTTGGACCGAAATGGTCAAAATAATAGGGGAATAAGAAAAAGAGTTGCATTATATGAGGAAACTATTACAAGGAGGAGGGAATTGATCACATGGATGTTGAGTAAGGATGTAGAGAAAAAAACTTGTTAAAACTGTGATACCAAACGTGGTCATATACAGTGCGAAAACATGATCATTGAAAGCAGGATGATAGGCGTAGATTGGAGGCTTTTGAAATGTAGGTATGGAAAGGATGGGAACGGTGAAGTTGAATTAAAAGAAAACACATTGGGAACGTGCTTAGTAGGGTGGGGAAGGAGAGGGGATTCTTGGGATATATCAAAAGGAAGCAGGAAAGATGGATTAAGAGCATATTGACTGGTAGTGGGATGTTGAAATCTGTAGTAGAGGGGAGACTGTTAGGCAAGCGAGGAAGGGGTTGCAATAAGATGGGCATGTTGGACGGAATTAAGGAACGAAGAAAGTATAGAGGCAGGTAGAGGGGTTATTGTAGAGTATAGCGATGGTTTGTGTTTTCAATTAGGAGAAACTGATTGAGCTATATCCATCCAAAATCTACCTTGACCGGTTGAATAACCAAATATTTGATGACCGAACATTAAAATCGATAAGTCAGTAAAGGCAATATAGCTGTTTTGATCGTACTGTTGAAATAAACGACGTAAGCAACAGAGTTAATGCTCTAGGTGTATTGATATGTTGAATTTTACGACTGAAGGGTATCATAGTCAATATAAAGACGATATGGACGATACATTAGATGCGCGGAAACTGCGATTGTGCCGATATTCAATCTATTAAGGAATGTGACTTGAACTGAAATCCATAGAACCTTGTAAAGGAGAAGAGAGTGGTGCAATCAAATTCAAGATGGACCATCGATTTTGTTTACCTTACTCAATACTACTCAGTTATCGATGAATCATTTTAAACGCCCATGTTTATTTAATATTGACGATCATTTTTTAACAATAGATACCAAACTACCCTAGAATGTTGTGACCATATTGAACATATTTATACATCGCACTATCGGCATTAAAATATCATTGTCCGGCATTCGTCAACAGGGAAGAGTACCCCAGAGATGTGAAATTTCACAACATACATACGTTATACGTTTACATGCCGACGAAAAATCGACAGATTTTAGGTGATATTTTACCCGCAAACGATATGGGATAAAAATAGCTGTATACGTTCGCATATGGCGGAAAATTTTATTTAAAAAATATTCTATGCAACCTATTTTTTTCCATTGCCTCATGAAACTCTTATATCAATCTCCTTTTCGGTAGTAGCATCGTTTTGAATTCATACGACAACCAGCGCCATTTCTTGGATTTTGTAAGGAATTATGGAATGACCCACGTACTCAATCTCTTGCCCTGAAATCATGTACACGTTGCGTTAACTAATTAACTGAAACTTTTTTCTCCAACAAAGAGGGGAATACCGAAGTGACCATTTCAGACAATTACCGAAGGATTCATCTGCTGTCGCGGTTACATAATTTCCCGTCAGTCGCTGCCAGGGTGTATAGTGGGGATGTTAGGGCACCAACCGTTAATGCACTAATATTAGTTCATACGTTCCACAGACTCAGGCGAGATGAAGTGAAAGTTTGTCATTTTGATAAAAACCGAATTTGCACTTTTCAACAGATTTATTTTTAACGTACAACTCGTTTCAGTTCGTCGAACCATCTGCAGGTACAAGACGTCTTATACCCGAAGACAATTTGATGAACTGAAACGCATTGTGCGTTAAAAATAAATCTGTGGAAAAGTGCAAATTTGTATTTTTTCATAACTAGTTCATAAATTTTTTCACATATATAATAGCTAACATACAATATATATCTTGCTAAACTTGCAAAAATGCCTATAAAATCGATCAAAAACTATTTTGATGGAATAAGACATTAGATTTCAATCTTATAGTTTCATTTTTCGGGCGCTTGGGTTCCATTTTTCTATAATTGTGTATTAGGTGTGGGAAAAATGATTGCTTAAATCTGTTAATGACCGTGTATATATCTCTTATTTTAACTCAGTTGTCGAATCTGAAAATATACATAATTGGGTGACGTAGGTTGCATAATTGGGTTACCTGTTTTCTGAACCTTTGTAGAATTTTAAGACTTGGCTCCTCTCTATTCGAATCAATAGGCCCTTATTATACTTTCGATGTACCCCTTGAGGATACGTTGATGGAATTAGGTCGGTGGCATTTACTTGTTATTACTTTCTTCTCATAGCAATTTTGAACAAAATGTTTCTCTGAACCTTTTACAATTATTTAGCGACCGTTTTCCACCAGCATCCCATTATATTAGAAGAATATTTCAAATGTTGTTCACATACAAGTTAGAATATTTTGGTTTGTTTAAATGGCGACACTTTATAAATATAGCCAAAAAAATTTTAAATTTAAAAATAACATCTCCAGTCCTTCATTGAAAATTAAAATATGACAGTAAATTATATTAATTTACTTTAACCATTGCTTTACAAGATAGATCATGAGATAATCTGCATACCAACCGGATAGCTAAAAAAGACGTCGAATTTTTATTCAACAGCACGGGTTGGAAGACTCTTTCGTTAAAAAGCCGTCATTATAAAGGCTTCGAATGCAGGATGCAAACAGTTTAATACAACCATGAGTATTACGCAAACAGCATGCAGTTTAAATGACATAAGTAATAAAAAACTTAAGGAAGAATTTATTAATTAGTTTTAAGGAAGGAGAGCTCCGTATTTCGGCTGGAAAAACCCCTCGCTCAAAGGAATATTAAATAACACCACGCAACTGATGTTCCAATTAATTACGTCAATTCTCACCTTCGCTATTACTCTGGGCCCCCTGTTACTTTATCCTTTATGAGTTATCACTGAGACATGAGGCACCACTCCAGTATTTTGGAAGGCAAACAAAAAATGGGGTAGAATGAACAGTAGAAGGTATTGGAATATGCACGGAGGAATATGTTGCGTCGAAACTAGCACTCTCTTAGAGAAGAACAGTTGTTGATCAATTTTGACAGCCAAAAATATCAATGGGTAAGATAATAAAAGTGGCACACAGGTCATGTCCGTACAGTGGTATAGTCCATCTCCTAGAAGTACTAAGCCCAACGGCGTGTGAAATTCACACATCAGGGTAGGGGGGTCATTTCCGTTCCCTGTTCCGGTTCTGAAAGTTGTCTACTTAAAAAAATAAGTGTATCCTGGTGGAGGTTGACCAGTGCAAAATTAACCACCGGCTCGCCGTAGCAGACTGAATTCACTAATAAATCCCCGATTTTGATTAAATATTCATTAATTAATCCGACGTTTATCAATATACTCTAATGAAATGAATAAGAATCACCGGTGATTGTTGACATTTACAAAAATTTACCTTCGCCATAATTCATGCATTATATTTGCTAAGAAAGCTAAAAATATTCATAAGGTTACTTCAATGAGTGTTGTGCTCATTCATTCCCGAATTATTTTATGTAGGCCTGTACAGCATCAGAGCAATCTTAATGATCCTCGATGTGTCAATGTCGGTGCTGAAAATGTCGAGGTCGACATCAATCTCGCGTCGAAAAAGCTCTATGTCCTTGTCATGTCGCCTTCTGGCCTGACCCGTTTAGCCCGTCCAAAACGAATTTAACTTCAAATAGTGGAGCTGAAAGTACTCATTCCGAAATGATTTCTGCAGAATGAGATCGGATGAGTAAAATTATTCTTTAAAACATATTGCATAAGATATTATTTCAAGAGTATCTTTGCATACTTTGCACACAATAGGAGTCGTTATTGATGATCGTTGAATCCCTATATCCCTAATCGTAAATAAAAAATATGCAACAATATATCTCCAGAACATACACAGTTATTTGTTTCTTACTCAAATTTATGAATTGTTTCGTAAAAGAATATCTGCTTCCACGTTGATGGCGTCCAGCCACGAAATACAAGGTCTGTCCCAAAATATGAGTGGAAAACATCGGGGGAAAACTTATTGCGTATCAAAGTACAAATTGCTAAAATTCTTCATAAGAGCAACCTTTTTTTCGAAACATCAATGCCAGAGCCTCTGCCAGTTGTAAAATTCCTGTAAGGTATCAACTGAACCCTCGCTCAGGAACCTCGTCATGGCCTCTTTGACATAATTCAGTGGCCAAAAATGGTACTCAAATTGGTTATACTTCGATCGAACTCAAATACCCATGTCTAGTCTCCAGTAGCCACCTATTCTAAAAAATTCGGGTCACTTTCACAGTGGTCTAACAGGTCCAAGGCAAGATTGTCTCAAAGTGACCTTCCGACAGCACGTTGGGGACCATCTTGGCACACCTTTGTCATGGCTAAATCTTCTATAAGAATGCAATGCACTGCGATTTTATGAATATTGCACTCTCCTAACATCCTAACACTTGGAATTCAATTAGAGTTGAGCATGTTTTACTTTTCGTACATTTTCATCTCACTGTGTTGTTCAGGGAATTCATAATCGTCAGTCCCCTCGTTACCCTCCCAGAACATCCTGTGAAAGCCAAAAACCATCACTTTGGACATTTATCCATCTCCATAAGCATCCTTAACTATAGTCATTGTCACCAAACCCGATTTCCCGGGATTAGCACAAAATTCTAACCTGTAGATATGGACGTCCACAGTATTATCACGTTTGACATCGCCCACGATGTGTCGACGAAATCTCAGTCATGGTTATCAGGTTGAGATTGAAGTTAATGTCGACACCCACTTGACATACCATGGCTCAAATTTTAAGTTACGTGCAATATTAGTAAACCCTATCGTCATGTTGGGAAAAGACTGTCATACTTGACTATATTTCCCCCAGTGCATCTATTTAATTTACTCTTATAGATGGCCTGGGAATCAAGTTAGGCAACTATCATTAGTTTTTTCAGCTTCATATTTCCTAGAATAAAGAAATACCTATTCTTAGGAAAACTTATTATGGCATTTTAGTACCTAGAAGCAGTGAAAACTTTTAGTCTTAAGATTCTTGGCGTTGGAAGTGAGGAATTCCAACGTGAAAATTTCGATAATTTTTAATTTATCGAGTAATTGCTCATTATTTGAGCAGTAAAATTTTTCAGTTGACTTAATTATAAAGCGAATACAGTTAGGTGCACCAGACTCAACCCATCACCATTCGCAAAAAAGGCAACATCAAAGAAAAATTTTATGGTCAATCTCTTAGAATACTTTTCCAGAGAGACGTTAAAAAACGTATTAAGAAATAATTTCCTAATTATTTCTTAATAAGTTTAAAGGAGTCTAAATACGCTAAAGTAAAGAGTTATCAGTTAAGGTACCCGATTGCTTAAGATGCCCATAATCCGTCAGATCATAAATGAAAGGCATTCTCTGACCATATTCTCCCATGAAAATCTCGAGGGTGCCCACACGATCAAAGAGAAGATGAAGTGGGAAGCACAGCGTGTGGAGGGAGAAAGATTCGGGGGAATTTGTCTTCGGTCCAGGGGCAAGCGCCTGTTCTAGATTTCCCGCTGTTCGAGGGAGGAGGATTTGGCGGGTGAGGAGTGAGTGGTTAGCGATAAAGGC
Organism: Hetaerina titia; assembly: GCA_037158775.1. NCBI lineage: Eukaryota > Metazoa > Arthropoda > Insecta > Odonata > Calopterygidae > Hetaerina > Hetaerina titia. Next base: position 14,702,204 of record CM073775.1, read on the forward strand.
GGCGAAGGTTGGTTGTGGATAAGTCCACCAAGCTTCAAGAGGCCAAGGGGCGGCCGACTGAGAGAAAGTCGGCAAGGCTCTAAGGTCGCGGGAAGAAACATTTATCCACAACCTCTGGCACCCCGACGCAATGCCGCTTGATAACATCCAAAAAATGGATGACTGTTTTACTCTAGATTAAAATAGAATAGAAAAAAAACTAATTTTTCTAGTAAAAAATCTCCTTTCTGAAACATTATAGCACTAAAGCAAAGTGAACGTTCAAAGTATTTTTCAGCGCCGAGGTGGCATAATCAGGTGCAAAATGATATAATATATATGAATAAAAAATATCGTATGCGAAGGCTGTTCAGAAAGTAACCTCTTTTCGTGAAACGTGAGAAGTACTGGAGGGAGGCAAATGGTTGCTGTATTGGCACACATAGTAGAGGTCAGTACGTCTCTAGCTGCCGTGGTTGGAAGGTCGCGCCGCTAGTCGTTTGTTTGCAATAGCGAGTCAGAATGAACGATACACTTGAAATTCCCGCCAAATGTGAAATCTGTTCAGTGATAAGGTTCTTCAATGCTGCTGATATTCATCGGGGAATTGGCAAGTGACAAGAGTTGTGCGTGAATGTTGTCGTTCGTTTAGGAGTGAACATAATTGTCCATGGAGAGAAGTGGCTGCCCGTCTATGCTGAAAAATGAGCCGCGCCTAAAAATTGGCTAAAAGTCCATGAAAATCGGCGTTTTACGATATTTGAAATTTTTAGAAAGCTTTCCTCATATTTCTACGACTTTGTTCTATTGAAACGCGACTGAAAGCTTAGGCTACCACATTTTTTGTGCTCGTCTCTACGACGAACTTCAAGATGCCATATATCATCGGTTGGCTGCGATTTCAGGCGAAAGAATTTTATGCTGAAGGAATTCGTAAAATAGTTCAAAGATATGATAAATGGTTAAATCTATTTGGCGAATATGCATAAAATAGTAGAGACATGTAGTTTTTAGAAGAAGTTCAAATGTTTTCTGTATCAGCATTTTCCGAGGTTACTTTCTGGACAGCCTTCGTACAGCCTTACTGGGGGTTAGAGATGGGTAGCCAAGGAGGAAGAGGAACGATGGAAGAATGCCTTGGATGTGCATGGGCTAAGGTTGGTTTAGAAAGAGAACACGTGAGTCAGCTTTCTAAAACCTGCAAAACGAAAATGTCTGGAGGCGGGAACTGATTTTTCTTATCCATACCTCCGCGAACGCAGTTCACGTATTTATACTTATTAAAACGACATACACAAAGTCTTGCTACGCTAAAATAAACAATCATGACAAGTTATGTAAAATTTAAATATTCAATCTCGACAAGGAAATTCGTCTGTTGCAAAAATCTTCACTCCCGTTTCCTTTATAACCTGCCTTAAAGAAGAATTTTTAGGAAACGTAAAGTTGCACGAGGTTTTTCTTGCCATTACTGCCACCCTTAAAGTGGAAATTCCCGTATTCACATTCATTGAAAATAAATAAGAGATGCGTTGCTATGCAGTAAGTAAACATTTCGAATTCGTATGTAATTTTACGAAACGATGGAACAAATGGAATCGACTTAATGCTACGACTAGACTCACATCGACTTATATTTTTTTGTAGTTGTAAAAACTTAAGTTTTTCCTCTTTACCTGTTTGTCGTATTGATTGCATTAGCATTTCTTTACGTATGTGTTCATTAATTTTACTATGTTGGCACATCACGTGGTGCTCACGAGGGGTGTTTGTGCCTACGACATTATAATAAATTGTTGCTCTTATTATGACACCCTCGAGGCATCCGCCTCCATAAGGGACACCCTCTCATCCAATCCCTGCCTTCCCCTCCCTATCTCTCTCACTTCCCTTCTTCCTTTGGTAAGCCCTCCCCTCTCGCCTCGCCTCTCTTCCCATCGCTCTGGACACCGTCGATCCATCTCAATTTTGGGAACGGCCGGACGAAATACCCTGGGGCCATCAAGTCCGCGGTCCTGTCAGGAGCGGGAGACTATTTTATCTGTTCCACGGAGCCTCGAATGTCGGAAAACCGGATCCTGAGCGCGAGAGTTTTGGCGAGGAAATGAAAATGATGAATGGACTATGATTGATTGCGCGGAGGGGCATTGGTGGGCTAACGGACAGATAACTCGTGGCTAGAAGCTCGTCTCGGATATGTTGCGCATCTAGGAACTAACTCAGATCCTTTTGTACAACTAAAGCGTTGAAGAAGGTCCCAGTAATTACAGGCTGATTTCTTTATAATCCTATAAAATCTTAGAAAATAATAAATGTAGCAATACGATAACATTTATCGACATTTGGAACAAACTCTGCCGTATCCAGCAAAAGTTAAGAAAAATCAGTTCACTGGGTCTTATCATTGATGATTTAACAATCGGGGAAAGGAAAAACAAAAGTGCCTGCTGTATTTTTAGACACCAAGATTACCTTCGAAATGGTCCCAATCGAATAAGCAACATACAAAGTAAGAGGGTTTGGTATTATTAGAAAGCGATCAACTGAAATGGCGACTTCATATCTAACCTTAAGCAAAATATAGTGAACGATCTCATTAGAAGTGGACGTAATTGTAATTCCTTCTGGAATACAATTGAAAGCTTTAAAGGAAATTTTACCAAATATCATTAATATTCATTAATTACCTAAGTTTCCGCTCAAGCAGAGACCTTAACATTATTTGCAGACAACACAGTAATTTACAGAGAAATCGGTACACAGACGATCGCTGGGCTAACTCCTTGAGACTTAGGCCAGATATCGGAGAATTTTAATGAATGAGAGCCGGTATTAAATGTCCGAAAGTGTACAGAGCTGAGGTTTACTAATAAATTTAAAGAAAAAATAAGGGGTAAATTATACTAATGCATGGTAATACTTGGGTGTTACATCGGCATCGAATCTTTCACGGGTTACACATGTCAGAAGAATATGCGGGTCTGTCTTGGAGAGGTAAAGAGAGGTCTTATTGGACTCGTTGTAAAAAACGCAATGAAAGGTTAAGAGAGAGAGATTTAAATTTACTTTAGTTACGAAACATTTGTAATACGCGACTGGTATTTGAGATTCACCAGAAAAAAAGTCAATTAAAGAATTGGTTAAATCAGGCAAAATCCGCTAGATTTATTAAAAATACAACAACGAGAGAGCAAGCGTTACGAGTATGTTGGAGAAATTAGGTTGGGAGACTTTTGATCCATGAAGAGATTTGGTAAGATTTATGACTTTTAGAAAGTTACAAGAGGCCTTAGATTACTCGCGATAATGAGGGGTTATGGTGACACCAAATTATAATTGCATAGTCAATTTCCAGGATGAAACAAGAGAAATGGACACCTTCACCGAGATATACAAGTACTTATTCTTCCTTCGCACGATACGCATTATGATTAAATCGGACCCAATCACTCAAATGCATTTGCTTGATTTAAAATATTAGATGACAAAAATAATTTTTGCTTAATATGTATAGGCATTTATATGACTGAATGCACGAGATTTTTTAAATATTTGTGTGCGAAATACCCCTATTCGCAAACTCCTCCCGTAGATAGCTGGCTATCTACAGGGTTCGTCTGGAAGATAAGTGTACTGATTTTTCCGGATTTTTGACAAAAGGGGAGTCGTCCACTACGAATTTGTACCTGAACGACAAACTGTAAATGCTGCATTTTACGTCCAAGTGCTCGACAGGCTTCGAAAACGAGTCGCCCGCGTCCGGCCAGCGATCAAAAACATCTGGCGGCTGCATCACGGGAATGCGCCGTCTCACACCGCGCTTGTCGTGTCGGACTTCTTGGCCAAGCACGGCGTGGCAATGCTGCTGCACCCGCCCTACAGCCCGGACTTGGCACCACCGGACTTCTGTCTGTTCCCGAAGATAAAGAGGAGTTTGAAAGGAACGCGATACGGGACTTTGGACGCCTTCAAAGAGGCCGTGTCGACGTGTCTTCGAGAGGTTCCCGATGATGCCTTCGCGGGAGTGTTCCAGGAATGGGAACGCCGCTGGAACAAGTGTATCGACTCACAAGGGTCCTATTTTGAGGAATATTAGCTTAAGATATGTAAAAGTGTAATTAATTTTTTTTCCTGAGCTCAGTACACTTATTTTCCGGACGAACCCTGTACATTTGTGTACACGGAGACATCATTTTGCTGAGCGTACCATAGGTCGTTTCTTCAAATATCTGAAGTTTTTCTACGAATAAGAAATTTCTGAGTCGGAAAAATTCAAACATTTCTTTGTTTAAGTTATACCATGCCCCTGATAAGGTAATTCAAATCAAATATTTTATTGCAAATCACCATCCATTAAGTGAAGGGGAAGTAATAGTCCAAAGGATAGGACGAGGTCCTATTGGCCGAAGGGCACAGATTTACTGTTAGCTTACTGCTCTTAGTTTACTAACAGGAGTGCTGAGCTATAGCCAATGAAATTATGAACCGATACCCCAAAGATATCAATTTTAGATGATTTCTGTGGGAATCTCAGATTTACTCGAGCTGCGTGATTTTTCTTGAACCGATTCTCGATTGGATACAGCAGTTGGCACAGGAAATGGAATAGGCTTCTTAAATTATAAATTTACTGGTAATAAATTTACTCGTAATTCTGTATTCCGATCATTTAATCTAAGCTGAGCATTATGTTACCTCGACTATTACCTATAAAACCAAGAATCTGGATAATTATTAAAGCCAAAAAGTTATATTACGTACATCCAACATGCCCAAAAATGATTGCTTGGTAAAGGGTCAGTGACAGAACGACAGGTAACTACACCAAATGACTCAAGTACACATATTTTCCTCGCACAAAAATGTAATCCCTCTAACTCTCCAGTCGAAGAGCAAAATTTAAAGCTACACTCAAACACATCCATTATGATGTGATGTAGAGAGACGTGTGTGTGTCTAAAATGCATCTGATTTTCTGTGTAATTACAAATATAAACTAATATTTATGTGTAGGTGCATATTAATGGATAAACGACTGGTGCCTTAATACCCCCGCCACATGAAGTTGCGGCACCATATTGGGTATATTTTTACAGTACAAAATATTGCATAGAAGATCAATGCGCTATTCACGTGTTATGACAATTATGCATCTAAATAAAGTTTTATTGGCATAGGTATGCGTTTACAGTCATTATTTAATTTCTAATTCATCGTATTAAAGGAAAACATGACGCGTAGCCAAGAATACATTATACAATCGCTGATTTTGAGTACCATTTTATAAATTAGTCTCTCCGTGTGATATCTTGAAAAAGATAATTGCGTAATTCTTAAGACAAAGGAATAACATCCGACATTTTATTTATTAGCAGTATTTTACCGGTTTAGGATAGGTTTTTGATGGACCCCGCAATACATACTACTGTGCTTCCAAACCCTCACTAACAGGATATATAATATCCTTGCATCCTATTCTAAATATTACAATCAGTCAGTTTTTAAGTCTGCACAGTTACATCAATCCTTAGATACCTTCCGAAATGTCAATTATTTTCCTTTCTCTGCCTCACTATCCCATAATTATCCCTCCCATTATCATCTCCAGCATTCCATTACCTCTCAGTATCAACTGTATTTACTTTCCTCGTTCGAGTACAAGTTTATCCCGTATTCCATGCATCCCACGATACCCAATTCCCGTTTTTGCCGTACCCTCAAATCAATTGCCTGTTTCCATTGCCTTCCATTTTATCTTCCCACACACACAGATCAAAAGAGTCGAATCTCTACTGGTTCAAAAGCCAAGTTCCTTAGCCAAATAAAACTAAAACCAATATTCCATTTATCACTCTTAAATTCCTAATGCTATTACTTAAGGTAAATGTCATCGATTCCCGATTCTTCGGTAACGCTTCGTCAAGTAAAGAAATTCTTCTTTTACGAGGATTTTTTAAAATTCTTCTCAGAATTTTCCTAATGCCCACCCTTTTCTCAAAAACTTCCTAAGCAGTTGAGATGTTGTACCTACTTAATGTTCCCCATATTTAATCTGTATGAACAATAATCTTAATTTTAGACTTTGTCTATCTTTTGAGTTTTATCTTTTGTTATCTTAATGTTAGTTGTTCTCCATTTCCAGCACACTTATTATGCAATACGCAAATCAATAATTGTAATCCCATGGTTGACTGGCTCGCGCTTCACTATCTCCTACTCTACCTGATTTAAAGTTTCACTCCTACTTTGAAGCCTGCCAGCTACCCTTCCCATGTCTCTCCTACCATAGCCCCCGAATACCTACTAAAGATAAGAAATAATAATGGACATCCCTACCTTACTCCCCTACCTAGCGCTGCCCATCACGATTCTTTATTTGCTATCTGCACTCGTGCACCCTGCAACTTGTACAATACCCGATAAATTTAAACAAAATATAATTTGATATTTATTAGTAATTACATTGTACATTTTTTTCTTCACAAGAACTTACAATCATCTTGTTAAATCGATATAAGATGGTATTTAATGAATTATCTTTAGAAATTTAAGAACATTTTTCGATGAATAACTTAATTAACTGATTACTGTAAATATACGTTTTGGTGAGTCATTTTAAAATAATGATGTATATAAATGAATGGCAAGAGTATTTCTTTGCGGGACGAGATACGTACTCAGGCTCAAATCATATTAGCGTAGGTTTAGTACCTTGTTTTCCATAGAACCATTTCGAAAAGATGGATACTTGAGGGAATATTTGAAAAGAGGAGGAACCAAAGCAGAAATACCAATTTCCCCGACCGTTGACGGAAGGAAAATATAACTCTAGCGAAAGTTTAAATCCGCGCAGATTTACTGAATTAAAACGCATTTCGGTGACTACATCTTTCCCTTATTGTGCTCTCATGCGTTTCACGAATGGATCTAAATATGGATTACTCAAAGTTGACGGTTGAAACTGAGAAGTGGGTAGACAGAAAATAAAATAAACGACTTTATTTTCAGTTAAACTGCTTACAAATTTAATTTCGTCTGCGGTCGTGCATGGAATTAAAGTTCTCATTTGCGAAGGTTTTTATATTAAACTTCTGGATGGCTCTGATGCTTTTTTCTTCCCAACAACTTCTGTTTTAACTACTACTAGGATAATCTAGGAAATGGTGAATATCACGTTTGTGGAATTGTGACTACCCTAAGTATCACATTGTTTCATAAATTCTTGTGCGCTAGATATTAAAAAATTTTAATTGGTGACTACGTGTCGTGACTACACTAGTCAATGTGTCACCTTATTTCATGTATAAATGTCGGGCCATGAAAACTAATGAAACATTCATTCATGTTGGTCAAGAGTTTCGATGTGCATTTTTCATTCCTTTATTTTTTATATCAGTCCTTTAAAGCCCCTGTACGCTGAAATGGATTAAAAAGGTAACAATTGCAACCAAAAATATGGAAAATCAGACAAACGGCTTCGCGGTACTCATAGAAGTAACTTATAGATCATTTCAGTCTTTTAATAAATCCAGTTATGTTACTCATTTTATTCTAAGTCATTTTGTTTTGTATGAGTTTTATCGCAACGTATTTAGAAGGTTGCCCTAATCAACGTGTCAACTAAATCCATGTAATAATGACTAGTAATAAAAAGTAATACATTATCCATTCAGGCGTAGTTGATAAACATATATGATATGAATATACAGTTTTATAGCTCACTAATTATTCTCACTATTATAGCTCACTAACACTATTAATATTTTCTACACTCTCTAAAACTTATTTTTCATCAAATTCATTAATATAATTTCAGGAAAAACGGGTTGGTTTTTTTATTTCAACGCTATTACAATTCTTATTACATGCAAATGATATCAATTGTTCGTGATAACGGCAAAATTCAATTCAAATTAATCCATATTTATTCTAGTGCTAGTAATCCTCTAATGCCGTACGAGCATGTATAAAACCTTGGATTTTAGATATCAATATTTTTATGACGGCCAACATGAGGTGATCCAGCTCTTTTATCGCCATTTGACAGAGCGCAGTCAAGATTAAGTGTTGACAAAATATTATTATCAAAATGGAAAATAATTGCCATCTCTATACAGCCTCTTTAAATGGGGAATTAAAGTTAGAGGGAGAAAGTGAGCTATGGAGAACGGGGATAGAGGGCGCGTTCGTCTGCGCGGGTGACCGTAGGCAACCAATTCAGGGGAGGAGGATGGTGGGGGCTGCCACGCTGCTTCCTCCTCTTTGGGCCCCTTTGAGAGTCTCGGGGGACCTCCGATCAATCTCCGCCAAAGCGTCCGACGCCCACTTTGGTCGGCCAGCCCTGACGGTGACCCCATCCATCGCCCCGCACCACAAACACTCTCTCTCCCCCGATGCTCTTTTCCTGCTGCGGCTTTCTTTCATTAAGGACATCGTCCGGTCCAACCATTACAATTTTCCCACAACGGTATACTATATGTTTCATTACTAATCAATTTTCAGTGTCTTTTCAAACATTTCTTCTTCATTAAGAGTGGGTTGGTTCGGTAGCGTAAGTACTGACTTCCCATCCTGAGGTCTAAGGTTTGTATCACGTCAGTGGAAGAATTGTCAGAGGTGTCCCGATCACTACTTACGTGTCTGATGGAGTTCGACGTCCGTAGGATGGGATGTGATCCCTAGGCGTCATTCATTTACACTATGCTTCTACATGGTTTCCTAGAAATCAGGTGCCAATACGTTCCAGGCATCACATGAAATTACACGCATAGCATGCGTCTACAAAGCCACATCTAAATACTTCAATCATTTCTTCGTTGTTTCCAAGTTTCGGTGTCCATCTTAAAACCCTATCTCTTTCAAATTTCTCTCCCTGCCGAACAGAGCTGTCGTTCACCTCCCTGAATGACTATTACAGTGTCAGTACCACTACCCTCTTCAACACACTGCCTTTGTATAAATTTATATTCTTGACAAACTGCTCAAACGATTGATTTATATTTTTTATGCTTATTGTTTTGTCCTCCACCAATGCTACTCTTTTAATGTTCGGCCTTTTAAATGAATGGCATTATAGCATAAAACGTTAACAATTTTTTCCCTGAGTCAAGGGGTTAGGCAGAAGAAGGAAATACTAAGTCTAGATCTCGCCCCAAATGAATCGCAAATATCTAGAGGTCTCATCCTACTTCGGGACCCCTTAGCCAATGGCTGACCCCATTCCTTCGCACCCCTCCTTTTTGCTCCCGCCATGAGACTCCACGGAGGTCACTTTTCTGTGAGTGGGATGGGACGAGATATTCTCTAAAATATCTTAATGATATGGCCACTAGGATTTATATGGGATTCTTACGCGACCGGTTTGATTTCCAAAATACGTATAGATCGCATACAGTGAAGAGAAGAAGATTTGTAAAACGTTTTTATGATACATTTGTTAGCATAGCTAGATTATTAGATAAACTAGGCAGAGAACGACATAGTGAAAGTTTCTCTGCTTTTTTTGAAGGTAGTTGCGACACATAGGCGACACGGTGATAATTTTCGAGTATTTCCTGTATTCTCGACCACGTAATTTTTATCTACAAGGAATACCGTTGGTATGAAGTAAATTGATGAATAACGTCAATGTCGACAAGTCTCATATATGTTTTTTGGACCATATTGTTATACCAACATTATTGTCGATACCACTGGTTCTGCTGACTGCTTACAAATCCGTACGCTGGTTGCTCACGCTGAGACATGTCCAGTTTGAAAAAACCGTTTTCCACAGACGTATTACCCCTAAATATTTTGGTGAACGCGAAATTCAATACCTTCTGGCGCAATGGTTGTGATTGATCGGAACCACTCTTCACATTCAAGACCTCTTGGATAATTTTTCTTGTCAATGTCGTTGTATCGTGAAAAGGACAGTTTGAAACAAAATATGTCGCCATGCATTAACTTTAGGTAAATTGACAATTTTACACTGTATTTGTTGAAAAGATATAGCCTACACATAGCTTTATCGGAAATGAGCCATCAATTTTCCGGTTGGTTTTATTATACCAGATGAATGTAATTGATAATATGGAATATTTGCTGCTTGAATATATTTGTTGTTGCTTGAATAAATGTAAGCAGTAAATACTCCAATTTATTTTTCAGTTTTACACGCTCCCTCCTGAAGCTATGTAATTGTGTGAGCTTATTTCCGTGCCAAAAATGGTCATTTAATGTTGCCTTATGTAGTTGGTATATCAATTTAAATTATCGATGTAAAATATGTCATGGCGTTTATTTGGAGCTCCAATTTAAAATCGTTGCAACCTACTACTTAAATCATTTACTTTTGCCAACAATATGGTCGTCGTGAATTTTGGGCATTGGGGTGTTGATCCTCGTGGTTTGCCGATACTGCAGGGCGTCCAAAAGCGGGAAAATATCTAAACTCCTACAACCAAAATAAATGGAAATTTCTGTTTTTTTAGAACTATCTAAAATATTTTTGAGAAAATGTGTTCTGAGTCTAAATGGCCAAAGTAGTGGGAATATAGGACGAAGGATTGTTTTAGGCAAAGACGCTTTCGGAATGGGAAGGGAATTTATGACAGGGACGTTGAATAAGGTTGTTATGAAAAGGCTGGTCGAAATTTCGATACACGAGATCATGGCGTAAAATGCATATACCTCGTGGACACATGATCATTGAACCAGGATGATAAACAGATTGGAGGCTTTTAAAATGTTGGTTTGCAGATGAATGGAAGAGGCCAAGTGGACTGAAAGGAAAAAAGCGAGGAAGTGGTAGACATGGTGGGGGAGGAGGAGAGGATTGTTAGGAGAAATGAAAAAGAGGAAAGGAAGATGGATCCAGAGCATTCTGATTTGGCGATTTTGAAGACTTTGATAATGGGTAAATTTTAGGCAAACGAGGAAGGCGTTAGAATAGGATAGGCACGTTGGATTGAATGAAGGAGAGAAAGAATTAGACGAAATCCATGAGGAGCCTAGTGTAAGGTTGGATGTCGCCTTGTGTTTTGTTAAGAAAGACAAGGGAATTATCGCTGTACCGTTTTATAGCTTATGCCCATCCAAAACCTACCTTACCTGCTAGATTACCAATAATAATTGGTACGAGCATAAATAATGAACTGAAAATAAAATGTAAGATAAATAATAAACTTCAGTTTCACAGGGTGTGTAACTGATTGTTAACTGCATAAATCCAGGTGAAAGTGTTTAAATTACAATTTTTTTTCAATCAGTGGACCAAGGCGTCAACTAATTCCTGCACTAGGTGCATATCGATTGTTTTTAGATTTTTTAATTGGTGGATTTAATGTATCTTAAAGTGCAAATATATAAAGCGTATTCAAGTACTTAAATATATAAATTTTGCGTTTGAATATTGCTATAATATGGATATGGAATCTCCAGAAGGGCATAATCATATCATTCCTGTCATGAATACATAATTTTTTATTGCATATAAAATTTATGCTTATTCGTACTTAATTTTTTAAATTTTAGAGTCTTTTAACATTAGGTGTTTGAACAATTATACTAAATTGAGAGACTGATAAAGCAGTTCACATTAATAGGCCAATTTTCAACATCTCTCAATTTGCATGAGTACGTAGTACTTGCTGATGGCCTAGTAAAGGAAATTATAACTAACTGGTGCCCATATTGACTCGCATAAGTGCACGTGATTACATAGGCATGCGCCGCCTTGTGCGGAGGAGGGTGAGGAGATAATAGCCTATGTCCGAGCGTGAAGAACTCTCCGGAAAGATGGAGACGGGCGGGAGAAGAATGAATGGGGCGTAATTGTCCCTTTCGGACGGGCTGAGGAGGCTGGGAAGGAGAGGGAAGGAGGGCGGGAGGAAGGGGGTGAGCTGCGATGTGTTTAATTGAGGAAAGGGATCTAGGAGAGGACCCTTTCTCTCCGTCTCACACCCTCCTGCTTGCGTTATTTTTGGCATGGGGGTGGGGGGTCGGAATTCAGAGAGGTGGCGAGCTGGCAGGGTTGGGGGGGGGGAAGGGAAAGGGGAGGGTCAGGAAAGGGCGTTGGGAGGACTTCAGTAGCGTGAGCCCCACAAAGTGCGAATGTATGTCCCCTTTGGAGCCCTTTGCTTCAAGCGGCGACAGTATGGCATTAAGGACCGCCTTAGCCCTTTAAGGGTGTTAAGTGAGTGAGTGAGTGAGGATCCCTAACTCCCCCTTCTCCCCTGTCCCTTCCCCCCCACCTACTCCTAACGCCATCCCCCCTCCTTACTTCCCCATCAGCATCAACCCACCCTCTCTCTCCACCACCCCTGTCCGTCCCTTTGCCGCGCCCCCAGGCGGCAGCAGCCACCCGCAACACAGTGGATCTTTCATTCTGCCCGCTGACCTCCTAATTGGGGGGGATTTGGGGGGCGATGAGAGGGAGTGATGGCGGAGGAATCGAGAGTGTGTGCGAGGGGAGGAGAGACCCTTTCGAGGGCTGAGAGGGAGGCAAAGAAAATATAAAAATACATCCGGAACCTTTTCCGAGAGAGACAAACGGTGGCTTGAACATTTTTATTTTCACGCCAATTACGCTCGTTTGAGTATAAAGAGTTATTGCGCTGGGCACGGTCGATGGACCATTACGGAGTTAAGGAAGGAAGAACGTGAGCACGGGAACCAGAGCGGGATTGTCCTGCAGGGCACACCAGAGAGATAAGGCCCTGGAAGGAATGAGACGAATAATAGGCTGGCTCCTTTGCAAATTTATGGACCTATGGAAAAGGAAATCCGTGCGTTTAATCCTCTCTATGTGCATGGGAGGAATACGTTCAGGTGCAAACGGATACAAGGCGAGGAAAAAATTGAAAGGAATTTAAAATGGAAGAGTTTAAAGAAATGGCATGGTTTTGCAAGATGCAAGATTATATAGGATAGTAAAATACCTAGTTAGCATAGTTGATATAAAGAAGCTTAAATTATTTCATTGTTTGTTCTGTGATAGTCTACCGTTTAAGGTAGGTTTGGATTGATACAGAATACGATATATAACGGTACAACGATATATTTCTTTGCCTTTCTTAAAAAACACAACCTGAAATTTAACACTACAATAGACCTTTTACAGTTCAGCAATCTTCCTTCCTCCCTTCATTACGACTGATATGTCTGTTCCGTTCCTTCATTAACCTATCTATATAATGTTTTTCCCAATATCACAGTCATCAACTTTATATGGCCAATCAAAATGTTCAGCGTCCATTTTTCCCACATCCTTTGAATTTATCCTTTGGGAAACTTGGAATTGCTATAACTTTACCTGCTCCTTCAAACTTAGCCACAAAGAAATATTTTTGCTGAGGACCTCCGCCTCACTCTTGGAGAAACGTCAAAAATTTCTTCATTGATGCATTATCATCAAACAGGAATAAAGAATCTCCATCTATCGCAAGTATACGTTGAAATGCCCAGTTACTTCCTTGAGCTTAAGAAAGATAAATAGATTCTTCGGTGAAGAGTAAGTGTCCAGGATTAAGCGAATGGTAATGCTTTCTTTCATTAAGAAAATAACGACAAATTCTTTAACTGAATTACAGTAGCTTTTTTATTGGCCTTGTGTGTAAGAATTCCGAATCCTCAAACAAGTCATTAAAAATGTAAGCGGTGACTTCAAAAACTCCGAGAGCAAGTTGTGTGCGATTCTTGGAGTGCCATAAATTTTCCCTGGGAAAACCGATTATAACGATGGAAAGGAATTTCACTCTCCAAATGCAAAAATTTCACACACTATTAGGATTAGTTTGGGCTGAAACTCCATCTCCATCCATCAAATCAAATTCCTAGCGGACGATTTTGTCGCGGCGGGGGAAGTAAACAAAGGGATCCAAATAGAAACCAAGAATTGTTCATTCCATTAATGTCAAGGGTACAAACCGTTATTTATTGTAATAACTCGAATATCCTTAAATGAAGAAGAGGCTCTCCATCGAAATTCCACGAGGGCATGCAAGCACAGGACATTTGGAAAGCGAGGGCCAGTAAAAATATGAACAACTTATAAATGAAGATATACGCGCGGCCTTGAAAAAACCTTTTCCTTACTTTCCAAATCACAGTTAAACTCAGTTGCATTTAACGTGATCCAGCCCCCTCACGAGTGTGACATGTGGCCCAACAGCATTAGGGATGCTGGGACGTGAAAACTGGTCTAGGAATTGGGACTAACCTATTTCAGGCTAATATCTCAGTCACTTCTCAAATATTATGTGGTGCTACTTTCCTTTTGAATGAAAAATGTCACGCAAAAGTTATTTACGAAGAATTGGTAGAAGTTTCATTGTCATTCTCTCTTCCTCCCTATATCGATTTTCTGCTACAATACACCATTTACTATGGTGCCTTTATTTTAATTTAATGGATGCCATTCATAGCTAAGTTCTTGAATGAGGAGAGAATTCATTTGAGCGTTGTAGAGGGAGAAGATTTGCATGAAAGATGAAAGGAAGACGGTGGATATGATTTGAAGAGGTGGTTTAATTTTTTTGTTGGTATAAGATATTTATAATCTATTTTGGTTATGTTTAAAAGAGTAACAGCGTTTAGGTGAAATATTTTAAATGATATTTTGGACTAACATAATAACAAAACTTTGATTTGATATTGCATACCTAGTGTGGATTCACCCTCTGCCAGACAATTCGTGTCCATCAAAAACCTAATTTACCTTATTACTAGAATTTTGATACATTTTTCATAAATAGTGACAAGATAAAACATTTCGGTAGAAAAAGAACACTGATTTTTTTTAATTGTTGGTGTTTCCGGGAACTATCAGATACAAGTGCTTCAATTACCTTGCAGATACAAGTTAGGACTAACAGATTACACACCAAAATAGTTAAGAACTCTTTCACTTGAAAGAGTAGAATTTATTTTTATTACACAGGCCTACAAAAAAAATTTTTTTTGGTGCCGGGAATCTTTGTGTTGATTTTAACTATATTTGTAGAGCTGAATCCAAATATGAAATCCGCTGTTAAAGCTCTACTTTTTTAGATATGGCAAATCTTACGATTAGTTGTTTTAATATTTGATATATTCCGGAAAATAATTTTCAAAGTTAAATAAATCTATAAGTATACATGGGAATATATGGTAAAAGAAAATAGGAAAAATATTACAGATTTTGTGAAACGTGCATACTTGGGATATTTTGGTGTTAAGCTTGGTGACCAAGATAAAACATGGGCACCGCATTTTGTGTGTAAAACATGTACTGAACATCTGCGGCAATGGACAACAGGACAAAGGAAAAGTCTAAAATTTGGTGTGCCAATGGTGTGGAGAGAACCTGTGAACCATATTGACGACTGTTATTTTTGCATAGTCAATGTTTCGGGAGTTAATCGAAAAAATCGCCCCAAGTGGACATATCCAGATTTGCCTTCAGCTAGACGCCCGGTACCCCATTCAGAAGAAATACCGATCCCAATATTTCAGACGTTACCAGATATATCTAAGGAAGAATTTGAGTTATTTGAAAACATTTCTCATTCTATTGACGATAGTGGCAGTGACTACGAGGGGGTATCAACAATTCCTCAACTATTTAATCAAGATGAACTAAGCGATCTTGCTGGAGAACTGAACTTATCGAAGGAAGCATCCAAACTACTAGCATCAAGACTGCATGAAAAGAATTTACTGCAAACCGGTACAAATATAAGTTTTTATCGCACAAGGGAAAAGGATATGCTACCCTTCTTTACTCAAGAAGGCAATCTTACATTTTGTTTAGACGTTAAGGGTCTTTTGGAAAAAATGGGACTACTACTATCACAAAATGATGCTAGTGATTGGCGTTTGTTTATTGATAGCTCCAAGCGTAGTTTAAAATGTGTACTTCTTCACAATGGTAACAGGTTTGGCGCAATACCAATCGCTCATTCAACTAAAAGGAAAGAAGAATACAATACAATAGCATTGGTCTTACAGAAGATAAAATACCAGGAACATCGCTGGGTGATTTGTGTAGATTTAAAAATGGTGAACTTTCTTCTTGGACAGCAAAGTGGCTACACAAAATATCCTTGTTTCTTGTGCCTCTGGGATAGCAGGGACAGGCAAAACCACTGGATTAAGAAGGAGTGGCCTAAGAGAGAAAACTTAAAGATGTTAAGTTTAAGATTATAAGTTAAAAGATGTCGTAGTTCAAGTCCCAATCAAGGATATTTTTGTTCACGTAATTTGCTCGATTCCGCCCTCCCCAGCATTCCAGTGTTTCTGCTTTATGTGAGTTCCTATAGTTTTACTTGCATCTATATTGAGGAGAATACATAGATGAAAACATAGATGTATCCATGCAATATATCCATGAGAAAAAATGTATATATTTAACAAAGGAAAATGATTAAACGTAGATACACCTTAAAAGGGCATTCATATAGTCATATATTTTATCGTCACTATCCAGCGTTTTTCGAGTGTCTATGTGAGTTCATATTTCTGCATGTATATCTTTGGTGGGTGTAACAGCTCCCTAACGCCACCTTCTGGGTAATGATTCAGAGCACTTTGGCGCTTTATAAGATCGCAGATTTCAGTGTAAAAGTACCCTTCCTCGATAGCTTAGGTGGTTAGAGCATCCGCCCGGCAAGTGGAGAGATCCGGTGTTCAAGTCCCGGTCGCGGAAAATATTTTTACATTCGTGATCTGCTCATATCCGCCATCCCCACCTCTCTTGTGTTCGTCCTTTATATGTGTTCCTTTAACATTTCCCTTATCTCTATTTCAATGTGAATGAATATTTATTCGCCATATGGCGGTATTTCGTGTTTGAATGTGTATTTGGGCAATGTGGCTCGTCTCTTCTTCTGGCTATGCTTGCCATGAAACGCACCGTTCCTATCCTTTACGATGTTGTATGCTTGCTAACCTACTGTCCATTCTCTTCTTGTGTTTGTCAATTTCTCCTTTGGTGGGTGTAACAGCTCCCTAACGCCATCTTCTGGGTAATGATTCAGAGCACTTTGGCGCTTTATAATATCGCAGATTTCAGTGTAAAAGTACCCTTCCTCGATAGCTTAGGTGGTTAGAGCATCCGCCCGGCAATTGGAGAGATCCGGTGTTCAAGTCCCGGTCGAGGAAAATATTTTTACATTCGTGATCTGCTCACATCCGCCATCCCCACCTCTCTTGTGTTCGTCCTTTATATGTGTTCCTTTACCATTTTCCTTATCTCTATTTCAATGTGAATGAATATTTATATATTTATATTTATATATATATATATATATATATATATATATATATATATATATATATATATATATATAACTTGAGTGGTAGTCTCACGGATGTGATTAATAATGTTCGCCAAGAGAGCACTAGTGAATAAAAACACAGAAACAAGCAAAAAATAAACTAATAAACTTCTAATAATAAACTTCTAATTTTCCTTAGTAATACCACCTTTCTCAAGTGATATACTTCCCTAGAAATTCACATGTACAAAGGACGAAAGTTTAATCGTGATGGAAAATCTTTGCGGATTCCTAGAAGCGGAATAATATTTTTAAATATGAATAATCACCCATCTTTATAAATACCATCCTTCGATTACCCCTTTTCCCTTTCTCGCCCCTCTACGTCCCCAGCTCTACTCCAACCACCTCAGCTCTACCATCAGGCACCTTCTAGTGATATTTTCTTTCCCCCAAACCCCCATTTTCTTATCTCTGCCACGCCTTTTTAACTTAGCTCCCTCCCTCGAGCTATCACCACAACCCTCACCGCCTCGCCCTCCCAACCTCGAACGTATCTCCTCCAATCCATCTTGCCTTCCGAAAATGCAAACAAATCGCCTCGATCCTTTTTCATTCATAACGGACGAACGAAAAGAGTTTTAACGGAATTTATACCCGCGGAATTATTTCATTGACTTCGTATTGAGTAAAGACGACGCCATTTGTCTCAGATGTCACACTTCACGCCCAAACGGCTCGAGGAGCTTATCGATAGCAAAGAGCAACAACATCCATTGCTGTTTCAGGTATTAGGTATCCGTCTCAATGTTTCGTGAAGCTCAATCTGATATCAACTAATGGCGGGCTAATAAGAGCTCAAGAGGTTTGTCTTTTTATTAGGCATTTATCCTATACTTGTGTGTTGTGTGGTAACCTTAGGGAATATTTCTGCTTGTACCAAATATCTCCTCTGGTTATTCACGGTTAATTTAAGTTGAATAGCTTTAATATATGGTCATTGAGATCAAGCGATGGGTTCGTCTTCCTCTTAACAGAAAAGTAATTTGCGTAATAACTCTGTTCGTCATTAAAAATTATTAATAATAGAAAAAAAATTATCAGACCGTAAATTATTTTTAGTTCAAACACTTGAACATGTACTTTAAGAACCATGTGCACAAATCGGCGTACTAATGGTGGATTTGGGAGAGAATACAATGGTAAAATATGAGGTTTCGTGTGCGTTAAGTTAGACGTACAAATGATATCAGTAAACACATATATATGAAGTGTACCGATGCAGGGCACTGAAAACTTTTCTTTGAGGAAAGATAATTATTAAAGAGTATGAAAATGAATGGAAAATATACGTGTATATTCTTCTTCTTGTGTTAGAGGAGTACTAGTAAAGGAAACTGAAAAAAGATCCGAGCATGTTAGAAGAGTAACTTTATTATTAATATTAACGGAATGAAGGGAAATTAAAATATATATATATATATATATATATATATATATTACAAGGGAAAATAGATAATTTGGAAAAGAAAACGTTATATATTTATATATATATATATATATATATATATGCATATTTATACATATACACATATTTATACGTATAAATATCGTTGTATTTTCTAAATTACACAGGCCTACAAAACAATTTTTTTGGTGCCGGGAAGCTTTGTGTTGATTTTAACTATATTTGTAGAGCTGAATCCAAATATGAAATCCGCTGTTAAAGCTCTACTTTTTTAGATATGGCAAATCTTACGATTAGTTGTTTTAATATTTGATATATTCCGGAAAATAATTTTCAAAGTTAAATAAATCTATAAGTATACATGGGAATATATGGTAAAAGAAAATAGGAAAAATATTACAGATTTTGTGAAACGTGCATACTTGGGATATTTTGGTGTTAAGCTTGGTGACCAAGATAAAACATGGGCACCGCATTTTGTGTGTAAAACATGTACTGAACATCTGCGGCAATGGACAACAGGACAAAGGAAAAGTCTAAAATTTGGTGTGCCAATGGTGTGGAGAGAACCTGTGAACCATATTGACGACTGTTATTTTTGCATAGTCAATGTTTCGGGAGTTAATCGAAAAAATCGCCCCAAGTGGACATATCCAGATTTGCCTTCAGCTAGACGCCCGGTACCCCATTCAGAAGAAATACCGATCCCAATATTTCAGACGTTACCAGATATATCTAAGGAAGAATTTGAGTTATTTGAAAACATTTCTCATTCTATTGACGATAGTGGCAGTGACTACGAGGGGGTATCAACAATTCCTCAACTATTTAATCAAGATGAACTAAGCGATCTTGCTGGAGAACTGAACTTATCGAAGGAAGCATCCAAACTACTAGCATCAAGACTGCATGAAAAGAATTTACTGCAAACCGGTACAAATATAAGTTTTTATCGCACAAGGGAAAAGGATATGCTACCCTTCTTTACTCAAGAAGGCAATCTTACATTTTGTTTAGACGTTAAGGGTCTTTTGGAAAAAATGGGACTACTACTATCACAAAATGATGCTAGTGATTGGCGTTTGTTTATTGATAGCTCCAAGCGTAGTTTAAAATGTGTACTTCTTCACAATGGTAACAGGTTTGGCGCAATACCAATCGCTCATTCAACTAAAAGGAAAGAAGAATACAATACAATAGCATTGGTCTTACAGAAGATAAAATACCAGGAACATCGCTGGGTGATTTGTGTAGATTTAAAAATGGTGAACTTTCTTCTTGGACAGCAAAGTGGCTACACAAAATATCCTTGTTTCTTGTGCCTCTGGGATAGCAGGGACAGGCAAAACCACTGGATTAAGAAGGAGTGGCCTAAGAGAGAAAACTTAAAGATGTTAAGTTTAAGATTATAAGTTAAAAGATGTCGTAGTTCAAGTCCCAATCAAGGATATTTTTGTTCACGTAATTTGCTCGATTCCGCCCTCCCCAGCATTCCAGTGTTTCTGCTTTATGTGAGTTCCTATAGTTTTACTTGCATCTATATTGAGGAGAATACATAGATGAAAACATAGATGTATCCATGCAATATATCCATGAGAAAAAATGTATATATTTAACAAAGGAAAATGATTAAACGTAGATACACCTTAAAAGGGCATTCATATAGTCATATATTTTATCGTCACTATCCAGCGTTTTTCGAGTGTCTATGTGAGTTCATATTTCTGCATGTATATCTTTGGTGGGTGTAACAGCTCCCTAACGCCACCTTCTGGGTAATGATTCAGAGCACTTTGGCGCTTTATAAGATCGCAGATTTCAGTGTAAAAGTACCCTTCCTCGATAGCTTAGGTGGTTAGAGCATCCGCCCGGCAAGTGGAGAGATCCGGTGTTCAAGTCCCGGTCGCGGAAAATATTTTTACATTCGTGATCTGCTCATATCCGCCATCCCCACCTCTCTTGTGTTCGTCCTTTATATGTGTTCCTTTAACATTTCCCTTATCTCTATTTCAATGTGAATGAATATTTATTCGCCATATGGCGGTATTTCGTGTTTGAATGTGTATTTGGGCAATGTGGCTCGTCTCTTCTTCTGGCTATGCTTGCCATGAAACGCACCGTTCCTATCCTTTACGATGTTGTATGCTTGCTAACCTACTGTCCATTCTCTTCTTGTGTTTGTCAATTTCTCCTTTGGTGGGTGTAACAGCTCCCTAACGCCATCTTCTGGGTAATGATTCAGAGCACTTTGGCGCTTTATAATATCGCAGATTTCAGTGTAAAAGTACCCTTCCTCGATAGCTTAGGTGGTTAGAGCATCCGCCCGGCAATTGGAGAGATCCGGTGTTCAAGTCCCGGTCGAGGAAAATATTTTTACATTCGTGATCTGCTCACATCCGCCATCCCCACCTCTCTTGTGTTCGTCCTTTATATGTGTTCCTTTACCATTTTCCTTATCTCTATTTCAATGTGAATGAATATTTATATATTTATATTTATATATATATATATATATATATATATATATATATATATATATATATATATATATATATAACTTGAGTGGTAGTCTCACGGATGTGATTAATAATGTTCGCCAAGAGAGCACTAGTGAATAAAAACACAGAAACAAGCAAAAAATAAACTAATAAACTTCTAATAATAAACTTCTAATTTTCCTTAGTAATACCACCTTTCTCAAGTGATATACTTCCCTAGAAATTCACATGTACAAAGGACGAAAGTTTAATCGTGATGGAAAATCTTTGCGGATTCCTAGAAGCGGAATAATATTTTTAAATATGAATAATCACCCATCTTTATAAATACCATCCTTCGATTACCCCTTTTCCCTTTCTCGCCCCTCTACGTCCCCAGCTCTACTCCAACCACCTCAGCTCTACCATCAGGCACCTTCTAGTGATATTTTCTTTCCCCAAACCCCCATTTTCTTATCTCTGCCACGCCTTTTTAACTTAGCTCCCTCCCTCGAGCTATCACCACAACCCTCACCGCCTCGCCCTCCCAACCTCGAACGTATCTCCTCCAATCCATCTTGCCTTCCGAAAATGCAAACAAATCGCCTCGATCCTTTTTCATTCATAACGGACGAACGAAAAGAGTTTTAACGGAATTTATACCCGCGGAATTATTTCATTGACTTCGTATTGAGTAAAGACGACGCCATTTGTCTCAGATGTCACACTTCACGCCCAAACGGCTCGAGGAGCTTATCGATAGCAAAGAGCAACAACATCCATTGCTGTTTCAGGTATTAGGTATCCGTCTCAATGTTTCGTGAAGCTCAATCTGATATCAACTAATGGCGGGCTAATAAGAGCTCAAGAGGTTTGTCTTTTTATTAGGCATTTATCCTATACTTGTGTGTTGTGTGGTAACCTTAGGGAATATTTCTGCTTGTACCAAATATCTCCTCTGGTTATTCACGGTTAATTTAAGTTGAATAGCTTAATATATGGTCATTGAGATCAAGCGATGGGTTCGTCTTCCTCTTAACAGAAAAGTAATTTGCGTAATAACTCTGTTCGTCATTAAAAATTATTAATAATAGAAAAAAAATTATCAGACCGTAAATTATTTTTAGTTCAAACACTTGAACATGTACTTTAAGAACCATGTGCACAAATCGGCGTACTAATGGTGGATTTGGGAGAGAATACAATGGTAAAATATGAGGTTTCGTGTGCGTTAAGTTAGACGTACAAATGATATCAGTAAACACATATATATGAAGTGTACCGATGCAGGGCACTGAAAACTTTTCTTTGAGGAAAGATAATTATTAAAGAGTATGAAAATGAATGGAAAATATACGTGTATATTCTTCTTCTTGTGTTAGAGGAGTACTAGTAAAGGAAACTGAAAAAAGATCCGAGCATGTTAGAAGAGTAACTTTATTATTAATATTAACGGAATGAAGGGAAATTAAAATATATATATATATATATATATATATATATATATATTACAAGGGAAAATAGATAATTTGGAAAAGAAAACGTTATATATTTATATATATATATATATATATATATGCATATTTATACATATACACATATTTATACGTATAAATATCGTTGTATTTTCTAAATTACACAGGCCTACAAAACAATTTTTTTGGTGCCGGGAAGCTTTGTGTTGATTTTAACTATATTTGTAGAGCTGAATCCAAATATGAAATCCGCTGTTAAAGCTCTACTTTTTTAGATATGGCAAATCTTACGATTAGTTGTTTTAATATTTGATATATTCCGGAAAATAATTTTCAAAGTTAAATAAATCTATAAGTATACATGGGAATATATGGTAAAAGAAAATAGGAAAAATATTACAGATTTTGTGAAACGTGCATACTTGGGATATTTTGGTGTTAAGCTTGGTGACCAAGATAAAACATGGGCACCGCATTTTGTGTGTAAAACATGTACTGAACATCTGCGGCAATGGACAACAGGACAAAGGAAAAGTCTAAAATTTGGTGTGCCAATGGTGTGGAGAGAACCTGTGAACCATATTGACGACTGTTATTTTTGCATAGTCAATGTTTCGGGAGTTAATCGAAAAAATCGCCCCAAGTGGACATATCCAGATTTGCCTTCAGCTAGACGCCCGGTACCCCATTCAGAAGAAATACCGATCCCAATATTTCAGACGTTACCAGATATATCTAAGGAAGAATTTGAGTTATTTGAAAACATTTCTCATTCTATTGACGATAGTGGCAGTGACTACGAGGGGGTATCAACAATTCCTCAACTATTTAATCAAGATGAACTAAGCGATCTTGCTGGAGAACTGAACTTATCGAAGGAAGCATCCAAACTACTAGCATCAAGACTGCATGAAAAGAATTTACTGCAAACCGGTACAAATATAAGTTTTTATCGCACAAGGGAAAAGGATATGCTACCCTTCTTTACTCAAGAAGGCAATCTTACATTTTGTTTAGACGTTAAGGGTCTTTTGGAAAAAATGGGACTACTACTATCACAAAATGATGCTAGTGATTGGCGTTTGTTTATTGATAGCTCCAAGCGTAGTTTAAAATGTGTACTTCTTCACAATGGTAACAGGTTTGGCGCAATACCAATCGCTCATTCAACTAAAAGGAAAGAAGAATACAATACAATAGCATTGGTCTTACAGAAGATAAAATACCAGGAACATCGCTGGGTGATTTGTGTAGATTTAAAAATGGTGAACTTTCTTCTTGGACAGCAAAGTGGCTACACAAAATATCCTTGTTTCTTGTGCCTCTGGGATAGCAGGGACAGGCAAAACCACTGGATTAAGAAGGAGTGGCCTAAGAGAGAAAACTTGGTTGTTGGGAAAGAAAACATCATTGCTGAATCTTTAGTTGAAGGAGAGAAAATCATCTTACCGCCTCTACATATTAAACTAGGCCTAATGAAGCAATTTGTAAAGGCTCTTGACAAGGATGGACCATGCTTCGGCTACTTAAGACTAAAGATGCCCCATATAAGTATTGAAAAACTTAAAGCTGGTATTTTTGAGAGGCCACAAATCAGACTTACAAAGGATCCTGCTTTTGTCGAGTCAATAATTGAGATTGAAAAAATTAGCTGGATGTCATTTGTTGAGGTCATAAAAAAATTTCTAGGAAATCACAAAAGTGAAAATTATATTGAGCTGGTAAACATTATGCTCAGTAACTTCAAATCACTTGGATGTAATATGAGCACAAAATATATACCCTCTTCAAGGTATATATATACAATGATATGTGTATCTAAATTTTGTACCTGAGGGTGACGCCGTAGCGTCGAAACTAGTCGTACCTGAAATAAAGTGGTGGATTGAAACAAAGTTTTTCTTTGGCATTTATTATGAGCACAAAAGTTCACTACCTACACAGCCACTTAGACAATTTTCTTGGAAATTTAGGAGACACAAGTGAAGAACAAGGTGAAAGATTTCAACCAGGATATAAAAACAATGGAAGCTTGCTACCAAGGAAGATGGGATAACCATATGATGGCAGATTACTGCTGGTGCTTAAAACGAGACTGTTTGAACAAAGTGCACTCAAGAAAATCGCGCAAAAGAAGCTTCCGATGTGTTGAGTGATGTTTTTATGTATTTTTTCTTTTCAATTTGTTTAATTACAGTAAAAAAATTTAGTATTTGTGTTCAATTGTATTGTAAAATTCTGTTGTGTTTGTGGGTGATTTAACAGCCCTAGAAATAAATCAAGTCTTTATATTTAGTGGGTTTTATTATTAATATAATATTCCCATATCATCATGCAGAAGATTTTTTTACGTAAGTAACAACATATCTATATCTTGAAAACTATAGCTGATAGGAAAAAACTAGTGTCATAATTGAATTCAGCACCCCAATTGTTCTTTAAATCAACATTAAAAGCTCCGGCACCAAAACCACTGTTGGTCTGTGTTATGTAATACAGAAAAATGTTTTCAATATCGCACGTGGATCCATGAACCTAGAGTTAAGCGGACTGCTGCGAATACATCCACAACATCATGAAGACGTGAATGCTACGAGTGTAATTCCGCGGAAATTTATAAAAAAATGCCCTCGATTGTTTAGAACCAGAGATGGCGTGGGATACAATTGCTGAGGGCAGGGCACGATTATTTTGGTGAAAAGTGAAGCTTTGGAAAATTATAGTCTTTCGTGCACATGCATAGTATGTTGCACAATGTATCTTTCACGATATTACTACGGCTGATGGAACGACAGTTTGATTCCGATCTTTTATAGATGAGTGCACCTGCGTAATGCTTTGGAGTTTTCCAAGTTTATGCATATTTTCGCCGTCAAGCCACGAAGTAAAAAGTGCGTTAGCGAGTAGCAAATCCACCGCTCATATTCTGGGGGTATGGACAGAGTGCATTCGAAAGTCGTCCTCCGTTCCCACGAGAGAGCGCGCGATCCGTCGTCCTCTCGATCTCGCCGCCCTCTCGCCAAAATGCTCGTCTAACTCCCGTGGCCGCTGACGAGAGGGAGATTAATTGCCTCCCCCACACCACCCTCAACCCACCTCCACCCCCCCTCCCTTCACCCCCTCCACCGATATCCTCGCTTAAGCGCGCGCTCAACACCATCTGCGTTTATTTCTCCACACCTATTTTTTTTCTTCCTTTTTCAAACCGAGTTTTTTTCCCCCTTCCGCCAAAACCCTTCCCTGCTTCATTTAGTCCACCAAATTCCCTCCCGCACACGCCTTCCCTCCTTCTTTTGTTTTCTCCCTCCCCGTACAAATGAGCATCGAGTGACCTACCGCCGCCTTCCCCCCATCCCTGCACACGCGAGCGCGCACGAAGGCACATACGGACGCACGCACACGTATCGGTTGGAGGGGAATCCAACTAAAAAAATAAAGGAGAAATGTAGATAATTTGCTTAAATGGGGCCGCATTTGAAATACTTGAAAAACATTTATGATCCACATGAGCAAATGATAACTTAAGAATTGATGAAATTCAGAGAAAATCTACTGGACTTCCAAAACATTGCTATGGGAGGAGAGTAAGCGGATGTACAGAAATAATTAGAATGGAATACCCTCCGCTCAAGAAAGTAGTACACCAGACTGAAGATTTTTAGAAAGGTACAGGATGCCCTAATATTATTTATAGCACACAGCACTAGAACACGTCTCCATACTTCCGCTTCTCAAAATACACTAGGTGAATGTCTCGTAACCTGCGCATGCGTGTTGAGGGGGAATCTTACTTCCACATGCCACAAGGACTGCTTCTGAAGGCCATTTTGTTTGTGGTCTACAAGCATGCGTGCATTGGTTTTCAGCCTGCCCTCGTATTAGTTGTTATAGTGATACCATTGCCCTACGTTACATTACCAAATGGACCACCAGAATGAAATAAGAGAGACGAATCCAACCACTAACAAAATTAAAATGTGCATAATAATAATAATAATAACAAAACCAGACGTAAGCTCCACCATATTTTCAATTTAAAAATCCAAGTTTAAAAGTTAACTCGAAATCACTCTTAATTGAATGATGTAAGTAGGCATTCACGTGTGGTGTACGCATGGTCGCGCAAATTTGAAAAAAAGATGAACATAGTTATAAATGGGTGAGGGAATTTTCATTCATAAAAGGCCGGTGACATAAACTCCCGCGCCGCATGACCTTGGGGAGGCTTACTGACCATTGTGAAGATGTAGATACCTACGTACAACGCACGGCCGCGCCATCTCCCGCTCGCTTGGCTGATCCGCGCTCTTGTTTTTCGCTTCCCCTTCTTTTTTTTAACCTCTCTCTCTTTGTCTCGCACTCTCACGTCCACTCGATCGGGTGAAAATATCCAACGTTCCTCCCCCCACCCCTTCTCCCTCTTCCCCTCCCCTCCAACCCTTCTCCACGCCGATCGATGGATTCGTTGATGCGCGGCGGGGTCGCAAAGGTTCGTGTTTTTTTTACATTTTTTCTCAACGCGCAAGAGGGAAACTCGATTACCCCGAACGGCCAAATGACCGGCGAATGCTTATTTAACACGCCCCCCCCCCCCCCGCACCCACCCACCCTACCCCACACCTCCTCCCTTCGCCTTCACCACTCGCCCCATTATTCTCGTAAACAGATTTCTCTCGTCTTGAATTCGAAAACTGTTCCCGGTACTCTTCCCATTGAACACGGTTCTGTGCGGTTCTTTTCCCATATATTTGTCGTCGTCACCCGAAAGGAATGTCATTTTAACCAATGGAAACATCCACGCCCCTTTGATTGTTCAAACGTATTGAAAATACTACTACTTGTTCATTTTGATTGAAATCATCATAGGTCATGGGTAATTTACCTGTTAGTGGGAAATTATGAAATAGTGTAACGAGTAAAATTTTGGTTAAGCCTATCATAGAGTATAGTACAGTATATAATATCATATATTTATATTTTGGGATGATTTTTGGGTAAAAAAACTACGAGAAAATTTGATTACAATATATAAACTCAAATACTATCTTATGAAAATGGTAAAATATAATTTTGCTTGAGAGTTTTATAAAGCACAAACTTTCTGGTTACCTTGATGATTAACACCTTTGGCCAGTAATATTGTTATTATTTGATGCATTTTGTACGTCTGGCTACGTTCCTCACTGTAACAAAATATTAAAAATGTAATATTTGGCTCAGAACTCTGAGAAAAGAACTTAATGCTCGAAAAACTGTACAGGGGCATTTTCTTCACACTATCCGAATGAGGTACATCTGACCACCATATTATGAAAGCACCTTAAGAATTTGTACATATCCATTGAAACTGCAATGGAACGTCGCGAAAGGAACTTAGGAGGAGTGATCCGCTGACAAAAAGATAATTCGAGAATATTTTAAAGTGAAAACAATGTTGATACGGACTGGAATTTGAACCCGTAACCTGTAACTTCCGACAAAGGGGATTAGGTAAGGACTGGTCTGGTGAGATACAATTTAGAGGCGTCGTCTTCTATTGTGTAATCATATCGGTCCTTAAGGAGCAATTTATATTATTAAACTATCATGCGTAAAATGCCACTTAATAAAAACAAAGAAGACGTAGTCTTCAGTTATTACCTTTTTCAAATTTAATAAACCTAGTATGTCGACGCATTTCCGTAATTAGCGGCCGTAGAAGAAAGGCCGTAAGAAAGGTTCCCCACTCTTTGACGGATTCTGTGATTTAATTAAGGTGAGAAAAGTTATTATTATATAAAATTACAAAATATCCACCTGCGTACAGGAAGAGGAGAATAGCTCAAATTTAGCATAAAGTAAGGATATGAGGAACTAATAGGTATATATAAAATATAAACTAACAAAGGAAAGATTTCAAATAGAGTATATTTTCACCACATTTCAGTTAAGTTGTTAAATCTTGATTGCGTTATTTACAATCACATAAATGCCACTAAAATTAATGCTTGGATATGACTGAAAGAGAACAAGCAGTAAAATCTCAATTATAGACTATTGCTAAAAATATATCAACGTAAGACCATTTCAAATATGCACTTTTAAGTAAACCAACCGATTGGCATGAATAAAGTAAATTTCTCATAAAAGATTTTCAAACTCACACACCGCGAAAAAGCATAAAACGATATATTTATTACTATGAATATTTCCTGGGAAATGTAAAAGGGATTTTTTTTCCATTCAAATTTTGTCAATTTTTTCTCAATTTTCTCTTCGTGGCTCGCGACCCCTGCGACTCCTTCACCCCTTGTAACCTCCCCTGTATAGAGCCTTTCGGGGTCGTAGATCTTACGTCAAAAACCCCTTTTGCGTCCCAGATTCCTCCACATTCATCCCGTGCGCGATATTGCCCGGACCCCTTTAATTTCCTCTCCCTTCTCTAAAGGATTCCTCCTCCTCCCCTCTTTTTCCCTTTCCCTCCCCTACTTCATCCCCTTTGGGAGAGCAGCCGCTCTCCTGGACGACGGAGTCTCAAAAGTTAGTTCCCAAATCCCTCCCTCGATTGCTCATTAAAGCCACTGGCTAGAGTGCACCCCTGCCCTCTCGACACTCCCCCTAATGGTAATTTCGCGATAAGCGAAATCTCAAAAGCAAGGTTATTAACGAGGGCGGAAGCGCCAGGTCTCACTGCTGTTGCGTTCGCCTTGTGTATTCGTTCATGGATCATATTCTCGACGGCGAAAATGCGGTTTCAAACAATCAGCGTATAAATCCTAAAAGTAAGGAGATTTCATAAAGACGTCCTGCGCATGCTCTGTAACTTTTTAGCACCTTTACTCTATCATAATTCCCGCTACTGTAGGAATCGTTCGATATCCAATTTCATTCTAGGCCCACTTCAATCACGACATTTCTCAGAGAGTTTTAGGGCATTCAGATCTCGGGTGATTATAAATTTAGTTTTTAAAATTCCATTGAAGTTTTACTCTCGTACTTTAATTATTTCATTGTCTCTTACATTAAATATATTATTTTAATTTATACGTACACAGAATTCTGACCCGGATAAAAATCACAAATTTGCAGGAATTAAAATCTAAACAGTGGAAAAATATTCGATACGTAAACAAATGTAAAAATGCCCGAGTCATGTTTAAGGTTAAATCAATAAAAGTCGATTTATTTTTTTTATTTTTCTCCTTACAACTTCAAGAGTGCGTCAATATGGAGTCTTCAACAATATACGTACGCACGCACGAACACTAAATACAATAAAAGAAGAGTTAACACTTGAAAGATTTGATTCAATTTTTAAAAATATTGGTCTCTGATATCTTCATCAATGCAAGAAGAGTCTTACATAGATGGTCGATATATTTTCAAAAAGTGGTTATTTCTTTCGTTTAGGTATGTTTTTAAGGTAGGATTTTGATGGACACAAGTTACCAAACGGTACAGCAACAATACCCTTGTCTCTCTCAACAAAACACAAACAAATCCGACATCCAACCTTGCCCTAGCCCCCCTCCCGAATGCTTCTTTCCTCCCTTCATTCTGTCCAAAATCCCAATCGTACTCCTAACCCTTCCTCGCATGCCTAACATTCTCTCCTGTATCACAGTTTTCAACACCCCTTCGCCAATCAAATCGCTCTGAATCCATTTTTCCTGCCTCCTTTGGACTTATCCAAACAATCCCCTCTCCTTCATATCCCCTCGCCGTATATTGTACCTTCCTCATTTTTTCCTTTCTATCCATTTCGCCTTTTTCATCCTTCTCCAAACCAAAATTTCAAAAGTCTCCAATGAACGCCTATGACCTTGCTTCAATGAACAAGTTTCCGCGTCATACATACGGGTAACTACGGATCCACATGAAAGTTTAAACGAGCCTTTTCTTAACATCTTTACTGAACGCCCTAGTTATCAAATCCTTTCTCCTTGTGAAACTTCTTTGCTGAACGCAATTCTTCTCCTGTTGTCTCAAATATTTTTTGACCATTCTGGTCTAAAATACTTCCAATAAGGGCAAACTGCTTCACTTGCTATAGTTTTTAACCTTCTTTTAAAATATTGGGCATAACTTTTCTCTTCCTAAAAAAACCACATAAACTTTGTTTTATTTATATTTATTCTCATTCCATGCATATCTCACTGACCTTTCAATGCACTCAACAGAGTTTTCAATACCTTGTCTGACTGACTAACTTAGGTTTGGTCATCCGCAAAACTCACTATTAATGAAGAATGATCTGGTACTTGGTAGAAAGAAAAATGATCTGGATCTGGTGGTAGCTCACTATTAATAATTTTTTCACCGACTGTCATTCCTTTTTGCAGTTCTTCTCACGTCCCTTTAACCATTTCTCACTTATTTTAAATGTGGTTGAATACTTTCATCGCAAACTCGCAGCGCTGAGTACTACACTAAAGCGCATTGCATGATACACACAATTTACAGAAATATCGGGAATAAAAAGAAAGGGAAAAGAATTTTTGACACACGTACGATTAAAATGCCTTCTATTGCTTTCATACAATTATGTCTTTGAATTCTGTCATTGCCAGAAAGAAACTAAGTTAACAAATAACCAGTCGTTTTCATTCCGTTGGAGCTCATTTAACTCCACCCAGCTGCAAAAATTACCCTATTCATTCGCACTAACTTCCTCACAATCACATTCACTTGAAAAGATAATGCTTGAAACATTTCACTAGATATCCCTTTCACGAGTAATACTGTACGCAGGAATTAATTAAGGTTACTTACCTTTGTACACGACTTTGCTGAACGTACTCGTGATGATCCTCAACTCTGGGTTGGGCATCTCGCCGATCTGCGATTGGAATAGAAAGATTAACCGATTGAGAGATTCTATTGAATTATTACGTAGAACATTCATATTCGAGGAATAATAGAATAAATTAGTCCATTGTATGGACTCCTTGCAAAAGAGCTTATACGCTGCAATACATTGGTAGTCTAGAGCTCACATTACGTCAGTGAAATGTGCCTCAGAGATTAAACGCATGGAATTGATAATACTTATAAAGATGTTTAGAGAGTAGGTATCTGATGAGTATCACTATGAATTTGTTTCTTGAACACTCGAACTCTAACATTAAATGATCTATGGGAGAAAAATTAATAAGCGCCGTAAAAACATGGGGTGGGGTGGGATGGATGATAAAGTTAATGTCCATAGAAACTTTCTATTTTAGATTCTCTTATTTCCAATTAGTGTTAATCATAAATCTATTGCCTTGTCTAGATAACCCATTTAAATGTGACTTTAAATGAACTCTTAAATTAGTACTGATTGAATGGAATGCGCCATGTTGTTCCAACTGGCTATCTATTTACAGTGATGGTGACGAAAATCAAGGGCAGCCACTTTTTTCAACAATATCAAATTTTTAATGCATTTATAAAATAAGAACCGTTTTCAGATTTTGCAGTGTGTTCAAAAGGGATGAGTGTCTGAAATGTGACAGTGAAATTACGCGTTGAATTAGAATTTAATTGGATTGATCTAAAATAAAGGCAATTATACCGTCTTATGAGGAATAACCTTTCTCTAAAAATACAAGCAGCGTCAAAGGCTCAACTAATCATTTACTTAATCAACATTTGGTAGTGCCCCCATAAAATATAAAATTAGAAGCAGGAAGCGCTTTACTAAAATGTAAATTGAAAATTTAAATAGAGATGTATTGTGAAACAATCATCTAGATTATTAATGCATAATGCACGATGACTTGGAAAATCAAAATTTAATGTTATAGTAAAGAGAAGAAAGCAATTTTCTAAATTAAATTAAAGTTAAG
The DNA here is from genome assembly GCA_037158775.1 of Hetaerina titia. NCBI lineage: Eukaryota > Metazoa > Arthropoda > Insecta > Odonata > Calopterygidae > Hetaerina > Hetaerina titia. The sequence goes on from CM073775.1 coordinate 14,734,652, forward strand.
ATAGTTTGAATCAAAGTATTGCTTTATGTACGAGTATTAAAATAACGAAATACGCAGAATCCAAACCCCATCATTGATATTCGTCTGTTCATTTAGTTATCAAAAACAAAACAAAATGTTTCACTCTGAGAATTCTCACAATACACCTACATTTGGTTTCCAAAAGTCGAGACATAGTTAAATAAACTTCACGGCCTCCTTCAATGGTAGATGTAACCAAAAAGATCCGTTAGCAAAGCAAATATATTGACTGCTACCGTTCGGCATAGTTAAAAAATTATGACCTCTTTCATTATTTATATTTATACGTATAACTTAAGAAAACGTGTGGACACAATAATTTTAGTAAATACTATCGTATTCCTCCAGTTTTTTATCCCAAGTCGTCACCTTGCTAAATTAATTTCTCCCACTCAACGGTGGAGTATTCACCATATTTGATCCTAATCCCTATGCCATTTTTAACGATAAAGTCTACTAACATATCTCATCGTACATTATTTGAAAGAAAAAACTTTCATAAGTTACACCTAACACATACTGTATTACAGGATAAATTTGGCGCAATGTTAATCGAAGCTAACCGTGTTTCCATTTCCACATGCGCTATGCATTTTATCAGCATTAAGAGGCAGGCTTGTTTGATGAATCTTCCTGAATATGAGACCTAAGTATTGTAAAAATGAATTTTTAATGTTACAAACCTAAAGATTCGATCTCGTACTCTAAAGCTTTTTATGAAAATCCTTAGCACGTTATTGTTAAATCATTTGCATACATACAAGAAAGAGTAACCCAGTAAGTCAGTATTTAAATTCCTCCATTCATTAATAAAGCAGAGCTAACAGATTCTCTGAGTGATTCTGTAACATCATACTGAGATGTATTTTCGAAGTCTATTATAGGATCAATCGTTTCCTTGTACCACAAAACATTTGGCATTACAATACGTTGGGATACGCAACATTATCAGAGTGACAACTTTTGAATCATTATCATTTCCAGCAATTAATATGATTCTCAGCAAAGTTTTTGAGCAATTGCATTCCCTTCTTTATATTTTATTAACAAAAAAGAAAGATCCGTTTAGTGCATCCTGATCTGGATGATTTGAAGTAGGTTTCACCGATGTATCAACTGAAAATCATTTTGATAGATTACTGAAATATTAGTCTTTGTAAAATCAATCAAACGTCAATTTTAAAACATGATATCCCAGTTTTAGTTTTCATACAAAATGCCAGGAAAAGAACATAATTTTATGAATACCCTTGTGGCATTATAGGACTACCACCACAAAAATTATGCATTAATCATGGTGCATGAATCTTAATGGATTATGGCCCATCATTGATGTATTGGTTGGTGCATGGTGTTTTTTTGTAAACTGAAGGGAGAAACAATATGAGTTGTAATAGTTTAAAATAATGTCACCTACTCGTCTTTGTTCAAGAGGTATTATTTCGTTTCCGGGAAAAACAGACGTAATATAACGAAACCAATAGGCATAGTTTCAAAAATTGGCTCTTCCCAACGAGTTGAAAGCAAGTTTTAGAGTAGGTTCCAGAAGAAACTTAAGCACTGTACTTGAGGCTGCACATTGACTTCATATGTCCAAAAACTAGGCCATGAATATGTGCCACACTACTTTTAATCATTCGTGCTTAAACGCACAATTTAAGGTGCTACACTGACTTTTTCATTTTTTTGTAATTTAATCAATATTTTTAAATTTTAATTTTAATGAATATTCATTGAACCATTATAAAGTCAGAGATATGTCCAACATTTAACAATATACAATGGGTTTTAGTTCCTTTCATTTGAATTTATTTTAATCATAACTCAACTATAGTAAAAACCTGTTCTGAGGTAAGAAGGAATTTTTAAAACTAAACATCATAACAATCCTGGAAATTTCGGACAACTGTAGATTTTTTAAAACAAAGGAATGTTGCCAAAAAGCAAAGGGTATGCACAACACATCATTATTATTTTTTATTATTATATCCTATTTAGTCTTGCAATTCTCCGTATGCACTAAAAAACGCTATGTGTTCGAAGAATTTGAAGTTTGCAGAGCTGCTAAAATTCGTAGACGGTGTTATCTTTCACAAAATGAGGATATCCATTTGCATGGACAAAATGTTGAGATCACTGCATTTTCAATGCATTTAAATTCATTTAACGAAAGAATTATTGGCATTGAGTTATCTCGATTTTAGTCATTGAATTGATTCATATGTCTTTCAGAATTTAACATCTATCTCTAAGTATTAAAAGACTCATTGATTTATATGTAAGTATGATATTCACCTGGACCATCAAAGAAATTCCCACGATTCCTTGAGACTTGTGCTGAGCTTCAGACATGTTATGGTAGAGTTCAGCGTTGAAGCCATACAACTGGAGCTGGAAAAAAAGAAAAAGATATATCATAGAGATTGAGCAAAGATAATTAAACAAGGAACATTTTTGTGAGACATGAATAAATATACTTGAATGTCTACAAAGAAGATGGGGAGAAAAAGGAGAAAATTAACTATAAAATAGTTTGAAGTCCATTTATATTCACCCTCGTGTATACAAAGTTGCAATTTAATGGCTCCCGTATTCAGATAAGTCATATATTTATCAATGTCATGTCAATTGATGAGGGAATGGTATGTGAAATCAATTTTAATGGAGTACATTATTTTCACCTTCCTGATCTAGTGAATTTACACAGTTATCAATAACACAGTCTTAATATTGAAAAATCACGAATGACGGGATTAGCAAATTCTTATCTTCTTCAACAGATTCAGGCGAGATGTAGTGGAAGTTCGTCATTATGAGGAAAACAAATTTGCACTTTTCCAAAGATTAAAATTTATGGAAAAGTGCAAATTTGTTTTTCTGATATTGATCTCCTTCCTCCTAATATGGGCAAATCAGAGAATTTGATTAGAAATGAAATAGACCCGAAGCGTATCAACACTAAGATTATAAGATTAATAATATAAGATTATTAATATTATGTAGATGTATGTTAAAAGGGTTTGTGCATGAATGTATACGCCACTGTGGGTATAGATTCGCATGGATGTGTTGAATTTGCATGCGGTTTTGTTCTCTGAAACAAGTGGTGACCAAACACCCCCAGCCACACGTACTTACGGTGGCTTTCGGGGTATTATATAGATGTAAGATTATTCCCAGATATATATCATTTGAGGAAAATTAAAAATCAGCCAGTGTCTTTTAATGGAACGTTCCATTAGTCAACAGAGGGGAAATTAGAGACCTACTGCAATACACATACAGCGATTCCATGCATGCATTATATTTGCCAATAAATATGCTTCATATAACGAATTTTTTGTGTGAGTGTGCCCCGTGTTATTCAGTTTATATATAAATATAGCCTTATATATGCTATCCTTAAATAGCTAACAAAACAGAGCACATGAGAAGCTAACCCGAGAATTCGGATGTTTGGTGGTGTTTATTATAAAAATCTTAAAAAGAAATGCACATCTTCTTCTCTTAGATAAGTATAGTTTCACGTTCAAAGTTTAAATTAGTAATAATTGTAATAGTGATCAACGGTAGTTTAGTTAGAATATGCTAATTGTTATATGCCCTTTGTATTCATATTTATACCTTTGAATTAACTCTAAGTTTAACTAACTGGATATTTTTTACAATTCCTCCGTATTTTTTTAAGGTTAAATCAATTGAAAAAGTAAATAAATTATAGATATTCTAAAAATATATAAATTATTTGGCTCAATTGCAACAGAGGACGATTATTTAATAATTCTATCAATATATTTTATTTTATACAGGCAAAATACAAAATGTCGCTGCCTTTAATTGTAATGCCAGGCCTTTGAAAGGGCATATTTTTCAAACAATAAAGGCAAAAAACGTAGTTGCCTGACGGCATTTTATACAAGAGTATGATTTTTTATAATGAACTAAGTGTCTTAAGCAATGATTCCGGTTTTTATTATTTTACAATAAAAACCTCTATAAAGTCAGAAATATGTGCAAAGTGCAACGGCGTTTTGTTCAATTGTCCTCTTTGTACTTGCTTAAATGTCTTATTCGACCCCCTTTGTATGACAGGTTGGTAAATTTATGTAAATGGACAGCGACAGCCGTCAGATTGTAATCAGTTGAGATGATTAATGGCGAAAGCGTGGCGTAAGGAAGAAATTAATCTGGACAGATGTCGCCAGCTTTTCTTCAAGGTTACCCGAATGGTCTATTACGAAAGTTAAAAATTCGGTGTGTTCAATTGAAGAGACGAAATTCTTCCTCGAGAGGGAGAATTAGCCTATTTTTGTTGATGACATAAACCAATTTGCCTCTTAAGCCTTGAAGAAAAGCATACTTTATAGTTACAGGAGGACAAGAAATAATGCCATGCGTAAATTTTTAGATAACACAGGCCAACAGTGGTTTTGGTGCCGGAGCTTTTAATGCTGGTTTAAAGAACAATTGGGGTGCTGAATCCAATTATGACACTAGTTTTTTCCTATCAGCTCTAGTTTTCAAGATATAGATATGTTGTTACTTACGTAAAAAAATCTTCTACATGATGATATGGGAATATTATATTAATAATAAAACCCACTAAATATAAAGACTTTATTTATTCCTAGGGCTGTTAAATCACCCATAAACACAACAGAATTTTACAATACAATTGAACACAAATACTAAAATTTTTTACTGTAATAAAACAAACTGAAAAGAAAAAAAATGCATAAAAACATCACTCAACACATCGGAAGCTTCTTTTGCGCGATTTTCTTGAGTGCACTTTGTTCAAACAGTCTCGTTTTAAGCACCAGCAGTAATCAGCCATCATATGGTTATCCCATCTTCCTTGGTAGCGAGCATCCATTGTTTTTATATCCTGGTGAAATCTTTCACCTTGTTCTTCACTTGTGTCTCCTAAATTTCCAAGAAAATTGTCTAAGTGGCTGTGTAGGTAGTGAACTTTTGTGCTCATATTATATACAATTGATTTGAAGTTACTGAGCATAATGTTTACCAGTTCAATATAATTTTCACTTTTGTGATTTCCTAGAAAATTTTTTATGACCTCAACAAATGACATCCCACTAATTTTTTCATTCTCATTCATTGACTCGACAAAAGCAGGATCCTTTGTAAGTTGTCTGATTTCTGGCCCCTCAAAAATACCAACTTTAAGTTTTTCAATACTTATATGGGGCATCTTTAGTCTTAAGTAGCCGAAGCATGGTCCATCCTTGTCAAGAGCCTTTACAAATTGCTTCATTAGGCCTAGTTTAATATGTAGAGGCGGTAAGATGATTTTCTCTCTTTCAACTAAAGATTCAGCAATGATGTTTTCTTTCCCAACAACCAAGTTTTCTCTCTTAGGCCACTCCTTCTTAATCCAGTGGTTTTGTCTGTCCCTACTATCCCAGAGGCACAAGAAACAAGGATATTTTGTGTAGCCACTTTGCTGTCCAAGAAGAAAGTTCACCATTTTTAAATCTACACAAATCACCCAGCGATGTTCCTGGTATTTTATCTTCTGTAAGACCAATGCTATTGTATCGTATTCTTCTTTCATTTTAGTTGAATGAGCGATTGGTATTGCGCCAAACCTGTTACCATTGTGAAGAAGTACACATTTAAACTACGCTTGGAGCTATCAATAAACAAACGCCAATCACTAGCATCATATTGTGATAGTAGTCCCATTTTTTCCAAAAGACCCTTAAGTTCTAAACAAAATGTAAGATTGTCTTCTTGAGTAAAGAAGGGTAGCATATACTTTTCCCTTGTGCGATAAAAACTTATTTTTGTACCGGATTGCAGTAAATTCTTTTCATGCAGTCTTGATGCTTCCTTCGATAAGTTCAGTTCTCTAGCAAGATAGCTTAGATCATCTTGATTAAATAGTTGAGGAATTGTTGATACCCCCTCGTAGTCACTGCCACTATCGTCAATAGAATGAGAAATGTTTTCAAATAACTCAAATTCTTCCTTAGATATATCTGGTAACGTCTGAAATATTGGGATCGGTATTTCTTCTGAATGGGGTACCGGGCGTCTAGCTGAAGGCAAATCTGGATATGTCCACTTGTGGCGATTTTTTCGATTAATTCCCAAAACATTTACTATACAAAAATAACAGTCGTCAATATGGTTCACAGGTTCTCTCCACACCATTGGCATACCAAATTTTAGACTTTTCCTTTGTCCTGTTGTCCATTGCCGCAGATGTTCAGTACATGTTTTACACACAAAATGCGGTGCCCATGTTTTATCTTGGTCACTAAGCTTAACACCAAAATATCCCAAGTATGCACGTTTCACAAAATCTGTAATATTTTTCCTATTTTCTTTTACCATATATTCCTATGCATAATTATAGATTTATTTAACTTTGAAAATTATTTTCCGGAATATATCAAATATTAAAACAACTAATCGTAAGATGTGCCATATCTAAAAAAGTAGAGCTGTTAAATAAAAACGGATTTCATATTTGGATTCAGCTCTACAAATATAGTTAAAATCAACACAAAGCTTCCCGGCACCAAAAAAATTGTTTTGTAGGCCTGTGTAATTTAGAAAATACAACGATATTTATACGTATAAATATGTGTATATGTATAAATATGCATATATATATATATATATAAATATATAACGTTTTCTTTTCCAAATTATCTATTTTCCCTTGTAATATATATATATATATATATATATATATATATATATTTTAATTTCCCTTCATTCCGTTAATATTAATAATAAAGTTACTCTTCTAACATGCTCGGATCTTTTTTCAGTTTCCTTTACTAGTACTCCTCTAACACAAGAAGAAGAATATACACGTATATTTTCCATTCATTTTCATACTCTTTAATAATTATCTTTCCTCAAAGAAAAGTTTTCAGTGCCCTGCATCGGTACACTTCATATATATGTGTTTACTGATATCATTTGTACGTCTAACTTAACGCACACGAAACCTCATATTTTACCATTGTATTCTCTCCCAAATCCACCATTAGTACGCCGATTTGTGCACATGGTTCTTAAAGTACATGTTCAAGTGTTTGAACTAAAAATAATTTACGGTCTGATAATTTTTTTTCTATTATTAATAATTTTTAATGACGAACAGAGTTATTACGCAAATTACTTTTCTGTTAAGAGGAAGACGAACCCATCGCTTGATCTCAATGACCATATATTAAAGCTATTCAACTTAAATTAACCGTGAATAACCAGAGGAGATATTTGGTACAAGCAGAAATATTCCCTAAGGTTACCACACAACACACAAGTATAGGATAAATGCCTAATAAAAAGACAAACCTCTTGAGCTCTTATTAGCCCGCCATTAGTTGATATCAGATTGAGCTTCACGAAACATTGAGACGGATACCTAATACCTGAAACAGCAATGGATGTTGTTGCTCTTTGCTATCGATAAGCTCCTCGAGCCGTTTGGGCGTGAAGTGTGACATCTGAGACAAATGGCGTCGTCTTTACTCAATACGAAGTCAATGAAATAATTCCGCGGGTATAAATTCCGTTAAAACTCTTTTCGTTCGTCCGTTATGAATGAAAAAGGATCGAGGCGATTTGTTTGCATTTTCGGAAGGCAAGATGGATTGGAGGAGATACGTTCGAGGTTGGGAGGGCGAGGCGGTGAGGGTTGTGGTGATAGCTCGAGGGAGGGAGCTAAGTTAAAAAGGCGTGGCAGAGATAAGAAAATGGGGGTTTGGGGGAAAGAAAATATCACTAGAAGGTGCCTGATGGTAGAGCTGAGGTGGTTGGAGTAGAGCTGGGGACGTAGAGGGGCGAGAAAGGGAAAAGGGGTAATCGAAGGATGGTATTTATAAAGATGGGTGATTATTCATATTTAAAAATATTATTCCGCTTCTAGGAATCCGCAAAGATTTTCCATCACGATTAAACTTTCGTCCTTTGTACATGTGAATTTCTAGGGAAGTATATCACTTGAGAAAGGTGGTATTACTAAGGAAAATTAGAAGTTTATTATTAGAAGTTTATTAGTTTATTTTTTGCTTGTTTCTGTGTTTTTATTCACTAGTGCTCTCTTGGCGAACATTATTAATCACATCCGTGAGACTACCACTCAAGTTATATATATATATATATATATATATATATATATATATATATATATATATATATATATATATATATATATATATATATATATATATATATAAATATAAATATATAAATATTCATTCACATTGAAATAGAGATAAGGAAAATGGTAAAGGAACACATATAAAGGACGAACACAAGAGAGGTGGGGATGGCGGATGTGAGCAGATCACGAATGTAAAAATATTTTCCTCGACCGGGACTTGAACACCGGATCTCTCCAATTGCCGGGCGGATGCTCTAACCACCTAAGCTATCGAGGAAGGGTACTTTTACACTGAAATCTGCGATATTATAAAGCGCCAAAGTGCTCTGAATCATTACCCAGAAGATGGCGTTAGGGAGCTGTTACACCCACCAAAGGAGAAATTGACAAACACAAGAAGAGAATGGACAGTAGGTTAGCAAGCATACAACATCGTAAAGGATAGGAACGGTGCGTTTCATGGCAAGCATAGCCAGAAGAAGAGACGAGCCACATTGCCCAAATACACATTCAAACACGAAATACCGCCATATGGCGAATAAATATTCATTCACATTGAAATAGAGATAAGGGAAATGTTAAAGGAACACATATAAAGGACGAACACAAGAGAGGTGGGGATGGCGGATATGAGCAGATCACGAATGTAAAAATATTTTCCGCGACCGGGACTTGAACACCGGATCTCTCCACTTGCCGGGCGGATGCTCTAACCACCTAAGCTATCGAGGAAGGGTACTTTTACACTGAAATCTGCGATCTTATAAAGCGCCAAAGTGCTCTGAATCATTACCCAGAAGGTGGCGTTAGGGAGCTGTTACACCCACCAAAGATATACATGCAGAAATATGAACTCACATAGACACTCGAAAAACGCTGGATAGTGACGATAAAATATATGACTATATGAATGCCCTTTTAAGGTGTATCTACGTTTAATCATTTTCCTTTGTTAAATATATACATTTTTTCTCATGGATATATTGCATGGATACATCTATGTTTTCATCTATGTATTCTCCTCAATATAGATGCAAGTAAAACTATAGGAACTCACATAAAGCAGAAACACTGGAATGCTGGGGAGGGCGGAATCGAGCAAATTACGTGAACAAAAATATCCTTGATTGGGACTTGAACTACGACATCTTTTAACTTGCCGGGCCGATGCTCTAACCGCTGAGCTGATGAGTAGATGTATACGACACTGAAATCTGCGGGGGATTTACGCAATTAAGTGCTCTGATTCTTTGGCCAGGAAATGGCGTTTGGGAGCTGTTTCATCCACCTAAGGAGATATGGACGAGGACGCAAGAGGAAAGCAATTATACATCGTCATAAAGGATAGGAACAGTGCGTTTCGTGGCACGCATAGCCAGAAGGAGGAAACGAGCCACTTGGCCAAGTACACATACAAACACGAAAAATTGCCAAATGGCGAAGTATGTAATATTAATTCATTTGATATATATATATATATATATATATATATATATATATATATATATATATATATATATATATATATATATAGATGATGCGGAAGTACTCACGAGAGCAATATAACTGGGTCTGAGTCTGACCTGAAGAAGGCCTCGGAGTAGGCCGAAAGCTTAAATCAACTACAGTGTGTGTCCTTTTACGTGTTATCTGTTTTATTCTGTGTTCTATTGTGCCGTCCAAAAGTTATATATATATATATATATATATATATATATATATATATATATATATATATATATATATATATATACATATATAAGAAAGAGGGATAGGAACACATATTCACATGTACATTACAACATAAGGATAAAACCACTGAAAATAAGAAAATATACACAGAGGACCCTGACAGTGACATATAAACGCTTAGACGCTCCTATTGTTTTAATCAGTGGAAGTCAACTTGTGTGTGTGATATGAACACGATCACACGTATGTGATTTTTTTGTTGAAATTTAACTCTAAACATGTGCACATAAATGGCGTATGCATAAATGCGCACGTAGACGCACAGGATCTGGAGGAGGGGGATGGGTGGAGAGATAAGTCCCTCCCCGCTCCGCGGTGTGGAGCTGCTGTTCCGCCACCTCTTCCCCCACAACCCGCCTCTTATCCGCGTCACTTCCGCCGCGCTTTTCCGACGTTACACATTTCCCTTCCCACTCCCCTCCCCATCGCTTTTCTTCCACTTCCGGTTTCCTCCTCCTCGCTCTTCGCTCCACGCGCCGGGAATCGGTTTTTTCTCTTTATCTTTTTTCTAAAAAACGTTTCTTTTTTTGCCTGTCATTTTTTCCCCCATCCATGCCCACGGCGAACACGGACAGTGAGATCCCACCGAAAATTCCATCCGGAAGGCATTTTCGTGGTTTTGTAAACCAGGCGACGTGTATCCAGGTTCTCCCCCTCCCTCCCATGCCACGATCGAAACCCGCCACCAATACCTGCCACTCCTGTCCTTGTGGGCACCAAAGTTCCCTCCTCTTGAAGAGTTGTCCACGTCCCCGTTCAGGAAGGCATGTTTCAAAGCATGGCACGTAAAAACCGCAATGGAGGAAGGGTCTCACTCCATAAGAAACGTCAAATATTTTCCTTCATTTGTATGATAAATTCCATTAATATTTTATTCACACGATATTAGCGAGAAAAATTTCACCCACGTATACAACATTAAATTAATGCATTCGCTTGTTAATGTATTACTTAAAAGGTTTATTCACTACGTGTTCCGACGTGCTAGAATCAACAGATAGACTCACATCTATCTAGATCTACACTCAATATCTCTCTTTGTCTACGTCCCCTATCACTGACTGACATATCATTTGTCAGGGAAACTTAAAATTTGCATCCGATGTAAAATCCTAGGACGTGGAAAGGTGAAGTAAACCTTTGAATTGGAAAATTACGAACAACTGATGTTATTTCATTATATCACCAAGACATTTCACTACACCTTTCCTGACACAGTTATTTATTTATTTATTTAATTATGTACCCAGTACACTATCGCTAGGGTGTGTGGCAGGGGATTAATACACACCAGATTAATTTTACCCGAACATGACCCTATCGCGGTCGGACAATGTTATTATGATCCCTTATCTTTTGAGGGAAAAATGACATCATTAATCTATCTGTTCTACAATTAATCTCTCTAATTGTATTTGCACGATCTCTCCTACCGCAGTACGAAGGGGGTAATAATACATTTTCAACACCACTGCTAAAGACACTTTACAATTTATGCAAGAGAATTAATCTCTAATTTAACCTTCGCTTCGCGAGTGATTCCCAGGATAGCGGCAATATTATTTTAATATCGTTACTAAGTTTATCATGAAAACGATTTACAAATCTAGCTTCTCTACGCTGCACGCGATCCAATTCGGCAATGAATCCAACTTCTTGACACCGCTGTGCTTATGCGTGATTCCTTCCTTCCTATTTTGGGTGGATTTAGCAAGAAAAGCCAGATTGAAGAATATTATCATGTTTTTGTAATTTCTGCCAGACATCAAGACATTTAGTAATTTCTTCTCGCATTACTTTCATAGATGTCACATCCTTGCATTAGATGAAGAGGAGTGAATTTCCCGAAACGAGGGTTTTTTTTAATTTGCTTGCTCCAAAGGATAACTGTGAAATGGGTATGAAAGAAATTTATCTTCTATTTGCATGGTTATCCCATTCTACAGGGTTCGTCCGGAAAATAAGTGTCTTGACAAATAAGTCTTTTTTGACAGAAGGGGAGTCGTCCACTACGAATCTGTACCTGAACGACAAACTGTAAATGCTGCATTTTACGTCCAAGTGCTCAACAGGCTTCGAAAACGAGTCGCCCGCGTCCGGCCAGCGATCAAAAACATCTGGCGGCTGCATCACGATAATGCGCCGTCTCACACCGCGCTTGTCGTGTCGGACTTCTTGGCCAAGCACGGCGTGGCAACGCTGCCGCACCCGCCCTACAGCCCGGACTTGGCACCACCGGGCTTCTTTCTGTTCCCGAAGATAAAGAGGAGTTTTAAAGGAACGCGACACGGGACTTGGACGCCGTCAAAGAGGCCGTGACGACATGTCTTCGAGAGGTTCCCGATGATGCCTTCGCGGGAGCGTTCCAGGAATGGGAACGCCGCTGGAACAAGTGTATCGACTCACAAGGGTCCTATTTTGAGGAATATTAGCTTAAGATATGTAAAAGTGTAATAATTTTTTTTTCCTGAGCTCAGTACACTTATTTTCCGGACGAACCCTGTACATTGTGCACAGATCTGGCTTTTAATCAACATACACCATGTCTGTGTACATATGAGAGTGTGGACTAAGATGCTACAAAAGTGAGAGCAATTGAACAAGTTTGTAGTTGCACAGGTGACAATGTTACTATAATCACTTGATAAGTCATCAATGCCGCGGACGAAACGTTTGGTCATGAAATCATTTGATATTACAGACGCGTGAATAAAAACCGAGCATCACGTTATAGCTTCAGGAATGATTCGTGCATTATCACAGTTGCGATCACCTTGTACGTTATTTACGCGGGTTAATCTTTGAAAACTTTTCACGTATTAATTTGCTACCAAGTTCCTGGGCTCCGCGAAAAAAATAACTGCAGGATAGCACGCCGCAAAAGAAGTCGGGAAATTCGGGAAATTACCGCTGGCACTACTTGCTCCGCGGACAATCCGCCACACGGAATCCTCGCAGCACAGGCAATTAAGTGCTTATGTAACAGGCTATACGGACAATTTGATGTGCCGATAACTAGTTGTACGGCACGCGTTAGACTGGGGTGGTGTCGTATTAGCCCGTCCTCCAATGGCAGCAGATTGCCCATGCAGTCAATTTTCCGCGTAGCTAATTTCCCCCACGCAGTGAGTAATCCCTACCGAGCGGAACAAATTACACTTATTTACGCAAAATTGTCCCTGCTGCGAGGCTATCCTTCCGCGAATTGTCCCGCAGTGAATCATCCCTGCAGAGGAACGTCCCACAGCAAATTATCCATGCATCGAAATTTCAGGTAGCCTTGAACTGCGGTTCAAGGCTTCCTTGAATTTCGATGCATGGACGGTTAAACCGGTTGAAAACCTAGCCGCTGGATCAACCTGTGGCCATGTTTCTATCCCATTCCGTTGAGCATGTGTTTGATGCATGACCACCATACGGGTGATGATCTAAATATAAAATCAATACTGAGAGTACGGAACCTCCCAATTCCTCCTGAATTTTCTCATTATTCAATGATATTTACCATTTAATTGACATCACCGTATTAATTGTTTTTTTAACACCTCTGTCAGGCAGGCTATCTGAACTCTTATCGTATGGAAAATGCTGTAAACGAGCAAGGAAAATATGGAAGCGCTGATGAGAAATTAGTCAAAAAAACAATGTCCCAAAACGTTTCACTCACAATATCTCCTGGGTGAAACATACGTGCAGTATAGAGGAGCTAGTTTTCCAAAACATTTTTATGAATGACTAAGTAGCGTACCCAAAATATTAGAGGAACTAGGCTAGGAATCACTCACGAAGCTCTTGCATAAATTGGAAGGTCTCTTTCGCAGTTATGTTGAAAATGTATTACTACTCCGTTCGTACTACGGTAGAATAGATCATGTTACTAAAATTAGAGACATTTAGTGTAGAACAGATAGATTTAAGACGTAAGATGTAACTACACGAACGATAAGGGTTCATAATAACATTGTCCGAACGCGGTAGGGTCATGTTCGAGTAAAAATTATTTTGGCGTATAATCACTCCCTGCCACACGCCCTAACGGTGATTTGCAGGGTACATAATTAATTAAATAAATAATATAATTGCTTCATTATCAATATCGTAGTTAACCGGGTTGGCGCATGTTTTGAATGACTCTTGAACTAAACGTTACCGTAATCCTTGGCCCTGACTAAAATGACACCCAATATTTTGAAATTCCTTGCAAAATTATAATGAGGAACTGGCAACACTCTTTCACTAGATATTTTTTACAAGTCTTTCATCCATCGTATATTATCTATTGTTATCTAGTGGAAAATTGTTGCCATTTTGCCAATATTATGTTCTAATTCCACCGCATCACGCCTGATACGACGCGATTCCCCTTTGCTAAGGATTACAACAATTCTTACTTGAACTCTGCATTTTTTCAAGTTTCTTTTATCGTATTGAAAATACTTTTTTCCTCCTTCTATGGCTCTTTCCCATATTTTTCCCTCTGTCACCTTTTTCATCATCAAAATGCCTCTCAATATATCCAAAATTCACTTGTTTAACGTTGAGATGTTATAAACGAACAAAAAGCTTCATGCGGTCCACGTCGTGAGACCACTCATTATTCCATCCCCATACAATTCACAAAATTGCCCATGAATTTCAATTTGCTTATGTTTTTTTGCCTGTAAAAACCTAGTCACAGATCGCACTTCACAACTCGCGGAATTATCTTTTCTCGGAGACTTTTGAGTACCAAGACGGTGGCTCTTGCCCTACTCGCTACAATGATATGCCGAAACGTAAGTTACTTTCTATTCAGGAATCGTTTAACTGAATATCAATAACTTCCAATTATAATTACGGCTGATGGTCCTAGATCCCCTGCCAAGCGTCCAGCTTACAAAATAAAGTATAAAAGTTTATGTAAAGTGCAAACGAGTCCCCGGTTAGAGATTTAAGTCCAGAGACTTATGCGTACACCCTCGGCACCTCCCATGCGCACCACAAGAACTACCCCCTCGCAATGCCAGTAATAAACACCTCGCAATCCCTCGTTTCAGCGTCCTGGGTAGAATCGATGATACACTCCTTCCAGCCTCCACCGTTGATGCAAACAGAATGGCTTCGATTTTTCCAAATGAGTGGAGGGGTGGGAAAAGTGGCATCGAGGACGCGCCACCACTTACCCGATGGCACCAAAGTGTCCTTGGATGCTCCTACCACTCAATGGAAAAATATGAACTTGGGCTGATTTTGTATGATAAATTTTTGTTTGTTGCTAGCATGTGATTATACTGGCACAGTGAAATGGAGAAAGAGAGGAGGCAGAGAAGAGAGGGAGTGAGGGGAAATAGTACCGAATTCCTCCGCTCATATTTAAATGGAGATTTACACAATATCTTTAGGATATACCACACCGTTGTTACACGAGGAACGAAATAGAGGAGGAAAGGAGGATATAGGATTCTGTCGTTGGGGGATCGTGACCCTGAAGAGGAATAAAAATAATGGCTACTAATCATAATGAAAAATGTAGGAATTTGATGCAGGATGGGACAGAATGGAGTCCCTGGTTTTAAAAAAATCACTGAAGAGCGCGCAGGTAAATTAGCGGAGTGGAAGTAGTGACGGTAGCTGGGGGAAACAACGTCATATTCAGTAGTTACCATGCAGTGGTCTGGTGAGTATCGAGGCTTGTGGTATAAACGTTCTTTAAGAACAACAGTGATGTAGCGAAGGAGAGAGCGATGTGGTCTAGCGATTAAGTGCATTTTCACCTCTCCGGCTCAGTAAATAAGCAAAATTTTCGTTACTGGGCGACTGAAAACCCTCGCGATCCTTTACTCAATACCTCTCTTCATAGACCCAAAGTGACAGTTTGGTACGATGTGTCCTCCATAAGCAGTATTGGGCCTTACTTTTTTGAATGTCGAGGTTCAACTGTTACTGTAAACTCTGTGCGGATATGTGAGATGCTGGAGAACTTTTTACCCCCAAAAATGGCAGAGTATAGTGAGAAATATGACACAGAAGCCTTTTGGTTTTAATAGGATGGTGCCAAGGGTAAAACAGATCGTCGTTCACGCCAAATCCTGCAAGAACAAGTTCCCGGCCGCCTGATCTCTTTACGAGATGGTATTCCATGGCCCCCTCGCTGTCCGGATTTGAGCATATGTGATTTTTTCTTCGGGGATATCATAAAGCTGAGGTTTCCAAAGTTCGACCAAGGACCTTGGAAGAACTTAAGTAGGCAATTACATATTTTATCGCTGGAATAATGCAAGATATGCTGAGAAGAGTTTTCGGAAACTTTTTTGAACAACTCAACACGCACATCGCTCACCAAGGTCCTGGATGGAATAATTTTCAAAACCTAATTACAATAAAATGGCATTACATGTAGATGTAGTTTTCAGGAATGAATAACTTATTTAACTATCTTGGTTGTTTTTTTACAATTCACCCGTAAAATTAACGAGTCCAATCTATCTCACCCTGTAGTTTATAATTAACTGAAGAACGAATTAATACACAGGAAAGAAAAGGTCTCGCATTGAACAGAAGACAATAATCGTTTGAAATCGTGAAAAACCTTCCTCTAGTACTTAGACTAAATGTATACCTTGAATGAATTTATTTTCGTTACACATACTATATTAATTGAACTCAGTACTTCGACATTTAAAATACGTATATATACTTGCTATTTGAAGGATATCAGTGAATGGTTGGCACCAAGAGAAATGTAAAATTTTGTAATAAATATTGAAAATATTATTTTAATCAATATTAATTTTTTCCTGGGATATGCAGAAGGAAAAATGTCCTCTTCAGAATTTACATCGATTACTTTTCTTTTACTTTCCCTTAAACTTTCCTCCATCCCTAATCCCACTTGGTCATGTCATGGCATGTAATTCAAGCATAATAAATGCCTGGCCCTGTCATGCTAATAATTATAATAAAAGGAGGGTAACACAGAGCGTGTATAAATTTAAAAAATTGTGTATATCCGATTCAAGGAAACAGACACCTTCAGAGAATATTAGACACCTTCAGGAAAGCTTTCTTTCATAATCAGAATTATCGAGGGTAATGAATTTTAATATCTTATCATTTATATATCATTTGAACGAGCTGCCATTTCCAGAGCAGGAATGCTCTAACACCGCACAAACACCTACCATGAAGTGATTCTCCTGGTAACAAGAATTTTCGCTTTAATTGTGCATCCAACTTTCCATCTTCCATTCCATTTTAACTTAGCCCATCCCTTTATCTTTAATTCCGTTTTAGAAAGCTTAACCAAGAATGAACATATGTAGCGAATAAGAACTAATTTTTTAAAAATCAAAGAAAGCCTATTCCTAATAGAAAGACACGTCTCCCCCTTTGAAAATTATTAGGCCACCTATGTAACGGGAGGGGCGAGGGTAGACCAGAGGTAGCGTATCTGGAGGTCGCTGGTTCGATTTTTCTAAGCTGAAAAATTTGGTAATGGTTTTTCGGAACGAGATAACCACACCTAAAGAACTCAACAATGATATTTCGGAACGAGACAACGAGAAATAGAACGAGAAAATAGACTAAAGAGCTACCCATTGTGAAAGGGAGCAGTTTCACCATTAGGCACACAGACCGAGTGGGTCGGCCCGGCATCAGCTGCCACAGTTGCGGGCGAGAGTGAAGTCCAAGGTATCTGCCGCAGTACTAAGATGTGGAAGGCAACGGGAAACCACTACATCATTCTCCCTAGAATATGCAGCATTGCCTTGCATAAGATGTAGCAGCTGCATTAAACCAATCATAGGATTGAAATACCGATGATGATGACGATATAACGGGAAATAAATATCCCCAGCCGATATACTGAGGAACGGGAAGGAACAAAAAACGAAGAAGGATTCAGCAGTCGTCGAAAAAACTGGCAATATTAGAAAAGCACACCTATTATCTACCTGAATATTTCTAATGAAAACCCATAATTGAAAAAAATAATTTCAAAAAGGGATTCAGGCACCCTCCTTTAACACTTTAACACTATTTTTATAATGCTTTTCACATAAAAATCAATTAAAGCTGAACAATTTCGAATGCTAACTGATTAGAATGAATGGAAAATAGTGATAAACACATTTTTAATTGACAAATAGTGAAATAAAAAATTATTTGCGATTTACCACCCAAAAAACTCGATTCGATTCTTGGAATTTTTATCTGATGATGAAGTAAAAGCAACGAAACCAGACAAAATAAAAGTTCTTTGCTTGGAAAACTGCAGATAAAATTCATTGAAATGCGGGAACATAATATTTATTCCAATTAAAATCCTGATTTAGATTAGGATACAGATTTTTTTGCCTCAAATCGATGCGTGGATGTCAATAATGGAAAGTTTAGTAATTATTTCATGTTAATAATGCAAAAATAATTTTATCCCACTTAATCTGAGAATAATGTCCCCAATATTCTTCTTATAAGTTAAAAAACTTGCCTGGCTAATCACTCCTCTCTATATTGTAATTTAAATTTTCCTGGAGTTTGACAAAAATATTACAAACATGAAAAAAATAAAATAAAAATTTTCCTCATACGCACAGGTTTTGAGGCACAAACGAAATAGTTTAGACATTTTCTCAGTAAGAATGCCTGCTGTGTGTGTTTGCATGCTTATGCATGTTGTTGGAATTTTGTAGCCATTTGAAGTCTACATATTTAACGAATAAGTAACATGAAGTTTTGTATATTCAATTTTGAAAACAGCAGAGGAACCTCTTTAATATCAAAATGCTCCACTTTATCTGACACTTTACTTAAGGTCATTTTTTAAAGTGTTATCGATCAACTGAGATAAAATGTCGAAATTTGCCACAAATTCGAATATAATTATGGTTGACAAGGTTAATACTACACTTTTACTGCACAAAACTCTTTAAAATATATTATTTAGGAAATATTTTCCCTATTTTGACATTTTATTGAATATGAAATATCCCCTTTAAGCATAAATTGAGTGATACTGGAGGAAATAAGTTTCATAGAAAAACTCGTAGAGTTGTTGTTTCAGGCCAAATTTCGTTTGGCTTATATTGAAAGAAACATTTAATTTATCCGCCGGTCTTCTAAAAAATGTAATCTAATAACGTAATAGAAAAGTAAAAATTGGTCCAAAGAAATTAGTTTAAGTGTAATACATCACTCCTTTTACCCTGTAATTGAATGGAGTTATCAAAAGACCCAACCTATATTAAAATATAACGGCGTAGAGTTAAATCCTCGAGCAGAAGAACCGTCACTTCAAGCAAAAGTGAAATGTTCGCTCATGCAAAATTAAAGGTATAATGTTATATCACCAGTAGAAGGCATACGGTTTTGTCCCTTGCATAAAACAATACCATTTTTGCATATATATTAGAACAGCTATCCAGCGAGAAGTAGTAACTGTATCTCTTATGACAAAGATCTACGCTCAGAGTCATTGGAAGACGACTTTATCAGTGCATTTCAACTGTGCTCACTTTTTCAATAATATTTCGAAGTAAACAATGGCAATGTACAACCGCTATCCTTTTAAGTTTATATTTTAAACAGTCACATAATCTCAATAAAATTATTTCAGGAAAATTAGCGTTTATTTTATTGGGGTGACTTCATGAAACCAAATAGCTTTAAAGCATTAACAATTAACAGGATTACTAACAACATTAATTATACACCGCCTCCAACCTATACCTAGTACCCTGCTTCAATGACCATGTTCACACTCCACTATATGTACATACAAGTACATTCTCACACAGGCATATATATATATATATATATATATGGGATATATGGATACATATACATATATACCATACATAGATATGGTATATGTATACCATACATAGATATGGTATATGTATACCATACATAGATATGTGGTATATATATACATATGTGTATATATATATATATATATATATAAATAAATTTCAGTCTGACCTGAAGAAGGCCTCGGAGTAGGCCGAAAGCTTAAACAATCTACAATGTGATTGTCCTTTTACGTGTTATCTATTTTGTTTATTATATATATATATATATATACTCACACACATTCATACATACGTACGAGCTCTATTCCACTAGCTAATTGCTCTGCTATTTCCTCGTCACTACAAGTGTGGTTTGCACGGTTGAATATTTTCCTTCACGTGCTTACTATCTCTTACCCCTGATGAAGTATATTTGGTTTTTAATAAATTACATACACATTTTCCCTCTCCTCTGATCCACAAGTGGGCCGTGATCGCACCCCAAATGTGGGCTCCAACGGCTGCGGTTAACCGTTTCTTTTCTACTCAGGCTATAATAATGCCCCTTTTAAGATAATATCTTAATTCACAAATTTGATTGAGCGTGTCAACTCCAGCTATTCGTGAAAAGTTAAAGAGGATACAGGAAATGTTGAAACCTGGAGAATTTGATTTTATTTGAATTGCGACTCCGTATCAAATGGATAATTTTAAAGTCGCTTCTGTGTACTTTTGCGAAAACTTCGTGGAAAGGTTTATCTAGGGAGGAGGGATAAAGGGAGAGGTATTGTCGAATATTTACATCTCTATATTTCGATAAACCTGATGATTTTGACGTAAAATGTATGATCCCCCAATTTAATGAGGAACAAATGACGATCATTGCCCCAAAACTTTTGCTCCGTTCTTTTTTTCAACCTCTCTCTTCATTCATCCATAACTATTCAACTAAACTTCTACTAATATCAGTACTCTATACCTAATACTTCCGTCTTTCAATTTACGTGAAGTAGCATTAAGTTTGATGGAAGGAATTCAACGAATATGAAGCGGAGATAACCTCAAGCTAAGAGTGCTCACTGTACATGAAGCAAATGCCTAACAAAAGTAAGATACATTTTTAAGGAAAAAAGCAATACGTGGAATCATTCGTGTTTAGAATGGAACCTTCGTCTTTGGTTTTTTGACTCCTCTCACTACCACTGAACAAAGCCATCTAAATTCCAAGAACATTTTTCGTTCCTAGAACTTCGTGCTGAAATCTTTTGTTAAAATGACGTATTCCAAGAAGATACGACCGCTATGAACAATAAAGATGATATTTCAGACAAAAATCAGACGAGGAAGTAATTGACACCGACGAAACCCGTTAGTGGATACGAGTGTCGAAGATCAAATGCTCAGATACGATGGGAAGTGAAGTGGTATCGAGGAGTAGTCAAATGGAGGAAAGAAGGAGATGGAGTACAAGAGAGACATTAAAAAAAATAGATTTGGACACAATTTGAGATACGTATTATGAATTTGTTGCAAAAGTCATTCGAAGGGAATGCACTTCGAGCAAGAAAAAAGACAAATAATTAGAATGAGGACAGAAGGATGTAAAACGGAAAAGATATCTGGAAGTAGAATTGAGTTAGGCTTGAGGAAAGAATGGAGAGCTGCAATCGATCAATCATTTGAATGAGAATGTGATGGTGATGCATGTTTCCAAGGTGCTTCTCGTATTCTTATGTAAAGATTCCCTGTAGTGCCTTAGTGCACCTTCGTCCGTATGTTCAGGCTGTATGAAAGCGGATGCCACGCCGAGACCCGTCCAATTACTCTTTCTAGTCTTCCCTTTATCATAACAAGTCATAAAGCACATCGGAATGTACCTTTTGCCTTGTATTTTGTCTAGTAAGAGGGCAAAAGATAAATGAAGAGGACAAAGAAGTGTAAGACGGAATGGAGATAGATTTGGAAGAGAAGGATTGGATGGCTCGGCTTCACCTTGGGACACATTGCATTTGCCAGAAATATAATAAAACGAGAGTAGGTGGGGGTTAATAAAATAAATTGGAATTGGTGATGCTAAAATTCAGTTAGCCAGTAAGCGAAATGGTGGAATTGGCGATTTAATAATGAGATGAAAATCTATAGATCAGAAAGATCCTATGAGAATTGCGAGATATAGGGAGGCTAAACTAAATATCAAGAGTGGAGAGCGTTAACTAGGGAAATAGGAACAGTTCACCCACCTTAGCAGTGTTTTTATTCCAGATGGTCAAAGCAGTAGGGACAAGAGAAGAAGAATTACGTTAAACTAGAAAGATTTCACCAAGAAAATGGCGTTGAGATAAAAATTAGTGACAAAGTATTAGTGATATGCACGATGTTTTTAGGCTTAACTTTGTGGAAATCACTGAAGTAGAAATACCAATGCATCTTTCCACTCATCTTTTCACTCAGGTATCCCCAGATACCTTGTACCTGAGGGGTATTAGTGACTACTGATATGGAGCGTATATAGTATTTTATAGCGCCTAAAAGTGCGGTATTTGAGGCAAGGTGGCAGGCTCCCAATGGTTTGTTGATGTGGAAATGGAGAAAATTAAATCAGTAAAATAGATGGAAATGTAAATAATAGTTGCTGGTAAATTGTAAGTGATGCTTGTAGTGAGAAAATCTACGGACGAAAGAAAAGTTAAATTAAACTTAAAAAGTTAAAAGTTAAAAGTTAAAAGCAGAATATTTTCATAGGCGATTGATAGTCAAAGCCTAATAAATAATGAAGAAAGTTAAGCATGAGGTAGGGTTTAAAAAAAAGGATGGACATGTTAGACGGAATGATGGGAAACAAAATGCATGCGGAATTGAAGAAAAATTAAAAATTAAAACGTTGAGTTTCAAGTTGTGCCTTTCTAGACGAGGCTTGGAAAGGTATTGTTTTATATTCCTTATATGTCGAGCCAAAGATAATTATCTGGAACCAAATAGTGACTAATAAATAACAATAATCAGTCATTAGAAAATCACGAAAAATTCATTGTGACTTCTTATTACCCCAATTCATCACTGAATATTGTTAACAAAACCTTTTTTTGGGCTGCCATTTGCATTTATCGCCAAATTCAGAGGGTTCCTGACAAATTTCAATACAGGAGACGTCTTTGAATAGGAATAGGCCTACTTCTATTTTGTTTGGATTTGTTCATTGTTTTATATTTTTCTAATATTCTTAAAACGAAAATTGCTCTGTTAGTATCGTAGGATTTTGGTATCAGTTCTGTCTTATTATGTGAAACATAGAAATGCAATGGTTGTTAATGTCTGCCCATTTTAAATTTACTTTAACGAGTCGGCGCTGAGAACAATAATAATGAAAGAATGGAAAAAAATGTGGGAGACAAATGAATTGAATAAACAAAGAAGAATGTTGTACGAAATAACTATCCGAGAGTACAAGGGATTCGCCATTAGAAAATAAAAGAGGTGAGTTTCATTAATCTATGTTCAGCTGTAAGTACCCATCGATGATGAGGACGACGGGCCTAGGTATTCCGCCGTCAGCCTAGCCTAGAGCCAGAAAATTCGATCGCCGTTGGGATCGCTTAACCGGCAAAGATTTTGAAATCTTCCGATCCGTTTGAAGTGATGTGGGGGTGGGATGTGCGGGAGAGATAGAGAGAGAGGGAAGGGATCCCTTTTTCTTTCAGCACTGTGAATTTCCAGCATTAGCCATTAAAGGGTTGAGTGCGGAAGGGATGATATTAAGCCGCCGTGCCGGAATGCGCCGAAAGGTCTCAAAAGCGAACTGAAGAAGAGTTAAAGGGAGTCCCCTTACAATCTGAGTCACAAGGGACTACTAGGAGTCAATCGGGAGCTGGAAGAGAACGAGGGGGGATGCGTTTTGGAGAGGAGGGGAGAGTGTTCGGCGCGAACAAAGGAGAGGATCCGGGGGAGGAGGGAGTTCACGATTCGCCGCCCACCCACGCTCTTCTCTCTGGAGGAAAGCGGAGGGAGAAAAAGGGATCTCACCCTCTTTCATCCCCTCCCCCTTCTTCCCTGTCTTCCTTTCAAAAGTCATTCGGCGTCATCACTTCTCTGACCCTCCCTTTACTCCACACAGAGGAGCCGCCGTATCAGTTTTCCGGTGAGGGGGAGGAAGGAGTTTGGGAAGGCGGTGGCGCGCCGTAGGCATGGTTTCCTTTTTGGGGAAAAAATAATGGTGTTTCGTGCGTGCGTGGGTGCGTGCACTCGAGAAGGAAAACGTTTTCGACGGAGATGCTGCGATTTATGTCCTAGATAGTGCAAAATCTTACTCCAATAAGTGTATATTTTTAGGTTGGGATGAGAGGAGAAAACGAGAGGAAAATTACAATTTATAAAAAAATTAATCTGTTTTATAAAATGATTACTCCCGTTTAACTTACATTGAATCGAATTAAAATTATTTGGATTAAACTTTTAATCACATTTAGTAAAAATTGCATTACAAATTGGGTAGTTTCCGGCGTGATGTGGTGGAAATCGGACATAATGAATAACTGAGAGTAGCACTAGTCCACTGGTTAAATTTTATCCAGTCGAATAGTGCAATCAGTTATTCAAAATTGTGTTGCGTTTAAATTGACTCGGTTAACTTTTAAAGTTAACTCACCAAAGCTTGCCAACCAATCGCATTAATAATAAAGAGATTTCAATGACTTTTGACGTATTTTTCATGTGAATGTGTTCATACAAAGCCAAATGACATTGCCAAGTGATGTCAATAACTATGGACAATGAAATAAATATATTTTGACATTGAAAAAGGATCAAACTAAATAAATTCGATATTTTTTCAATTTAGCACTTAAATGAAAAAGTCAACGGCGAATGACTTAGCTCAGGTGTCTCCCTCCCCTGCGATCTGACTCAATGGTGACAAGAAAATTTGCACGAGAAGACATTGTCGTCCTTGATCAAGATGATGGATTAAGATTACCACGGTCAATAGAGAAGAGTAAGTGGCGGAGGGCAGCGTGGTAGGGAATTTCACATAAATGGGTGCAATAATGTAATTTTGAAGAAACGAGAAACATGGGATGCCATCTTAAGTAAAGACCATGACGATCAAGATCATCCGTTTGCGATCCTAATGTGACTCACAAGAAGTGTTTGGAAACGCGTCATAAACAGACAAAAGAATAAGCACACCAAGGTGGATGTTAAAGCCATTGAAATCTCGTATTACGACACAAATCGACGGGGAAAATGAGAAAGGAGGGTTACTTAAGGTTATTTGGAGAAGGAAAAGTCATCTGAACTGCGTTAAATGGAAAAACCTGATGATTGATGATGAAATGAATGCATTGGGAGAATTCTTTTGGTTTTGGAAACCTCATGCGCGCAATGGATTTCAGGCACTTTTAATGCACGGAGAACTTCTGGGGCGTCCAAGGCAAGATTACTTAAAAGTAAACAATGAGTACTACGTGAGAAATATGAGCTCTATGTACTTATGGAAGTGCGGATGGACCTTCTGGATTGGGAATAATGGATGGCTACAGTCAAACCCAACTTCGAATTGAAATGGATGACGTTTCATCAATCCGAACATGTACGTTCAAGATAGATCGTCGGGAGCAATCGCAATACCGGTAGAAATAATTAATATGGGGGGTGAAAAAACACATTGTTCATCTGTATGCAACGCATTGTGTTTCATAATGTTAATTTAATTTTTTAATGGTGGAATTTTTGTGCGTAAAGGTATGTTTGTGCATTAAAATGCATTTTTGACTAAAACGGTAATTTGAAGCATTTTTATCTAAAATTTAGGTTTCTGATATCTCCCGCAACATACTAAATACGACGAATAAATGTTCTTGATCACTTTTCTACAATCATAGATACTTTTAACCTCATAATTTCAAACGGCTACCGGTTTTGTAAGCATGAATTTCAACAAAAATCTTACTTCCTTTTCTAATTTAGCTACACTTATATTACTATTTACTTTAACTTATTGGCTTGTGATTGAATATGATAAAACTCATTTAATATCTTTTTACGTCAATTTAAAACCTTAAAGGCACGGCATGGCATGGCAGGTAAAACATTCGATTGAGCACAATTTTCTGTTTCCACACAAGAAGTTTGTTATTTCATTCAATTATATTTAAGATAAACAGTTAAATATTATTCAATAATTTAAGACTAATATAGAAACACACAAAAAAAGAAAAGAAGCTCACTAGGTTTAGAATTTTCTATGGTCCACGCCACCTTTCTCAAGGAAGAGAAGGGCAGACCTGGGGAAAAGAAGGGACTGGAACCGCTAGATGGAAGAGGAAGATGGGGAAAGGTTTTCGAGGGGAAGATTTGGATAATAATTATATATATAAACCATAAACACAGTATTCATCCCGAAGGTCGGTTTAGTAGATGATTGTAGAGTTCATTCAGTACTAAGCCCGACGGCGAGTGAATATTCATACAACAGGGTAGGGGGGGGGGTTCCTTTCCATGTGCCAGTTATGGTTTCCCAGGAAGATTTCTGGTACCCGAAAAATCACATTGCTTGGGTGGAACTGCAGGTGCCCAGAGTGCCTCGCCCGGGAATCGAACACGGACCCTTCGGTCAGTAGTCCAACGATCTACCCCCTGGACTACCGCGACCCATATATATATATATATATATATATATATATATATATATATAAACTTGGAAAAGACGCTCTCCGGCGACGCACAAACACACAAACACTAACACAAAAAACACTACACACATAGAAACATAAAAGAAGGACACTTACATTGGATATTTACGTTTCGACGGCACGGCCGTCGTCATCAGAATGCCGTTGTCGGGGAAGAGCGGAGAGGACATGTGCAAGAGAAGGGTGACGGGAGGAGAGGTAAGGGGCCAATGGGAAGCGGACAAGGTGGGGGAGGGGGAAATGGCAGGGGGCGGTAGAGTTGCCGCGGTAGGGGAAGAGCTGGAAGGTCCCGGTCGTGAAGCGGCCGGGCCTTTAGCGGGGGACTTGGTGACCGATATATATATATATATATATATATATATATATTTATATAAATGCCATAAACAGTATTCAACCCGAAGGTCGGTTTGTATGTATGTTTGCATGCACACGCTATCAAGTTTATCTGGAATGCAATGGAAGTAGTATTGCTACCATGGATACAATTGAGAAAGACTTCTACCATATCAATAAACATTTTATATTTAGGAGAAAGAGGTATAAAACCATTGGAAGTTGGGTTGAGTTCATCTTGTTTACCTGAAGTAATAAGAAATTGAATACTAATACTGGAAATACTAATTAATTGATACTGTGGGCCATCAACAAGAAGATGGAAAAGAGGAAGTTAAAAATTTGCTTACCCCCGAAAACTGATTTTACCCCACAATAACGATCATCAGTCACATGAATTGCGTAAAAATTTATTATTTATTACACTATGAGTTTCTAATAAAGCTGCAATTACAATGAACAAACTAAGCTAGTATT